>VXBR01003299.1:2208840-2240379 GCA_013400215.1 Cisticola juncidis | reverse complement strand
AAAAACCAAAAAAAAAAACCACAAACAGCACCACCATAAATGACCAAGCCAAAATAACTAAAATGCTTACATAAGGCCAGACAGCATGATAGAGGTATCAGTAACCTCAACAACCTCAGCAACTGCTCCAACTGTCAAAATTAGCAAAATTCTTATTAAAAAGATGGCATAATTTTGCTTTTCTTCTGTAAAACATGTTAGAGTCCTCTAAACAACTAACTCCACAAAGAAAACTTTAAATACAGACTATTATCAGTTTTTTTTTTCTTCTGGCTTATTTTAAGGCAGCTAGTGAGAGGTTTTATGAAGCATCATGTACAAATACCATGAGAGAACAGCTATATAAACAAATTTTAAGAACATTTCTCCTTGCAGTCCCTCAGAACACAAAAAGTCACAAATTAATCGGGCCTAGAAAGGCCTTGCATATATGTTAGATATGCCATCAGAATTCATTCCTTCAACTATGTTTCAAAAAAGGCTCAAGCATATCCTTATGATAGCAGATGTGTTCAAAATGCTGTCAGGAACAAACACTACCACATCAACAATTTATATTTGAAGAAAACTCTTCCTTTCACATTAAACTTAAAATCCACAGTTCTGCAGTCAAGTTGAATAGTACCCTGGCCTCTCAAATCTAAATGTCTCATTAAGGTTTTCTACAAGCACATACAAAAAAAAAATCAGTAATTAAAAAAACAAGGAGGGGAGGAAAGGGAGAAAAGGAATTTTAAGCAAGAGCAAGACATGAATCCAGTTTTTATGTGAAAACAAGATAATATAGTTCTGAAGTGCTTCTGACAGTAAGCAGAAAATGTTAGCCACTCCAAGAGTTGGAATTATATACCTGGTTTGCCTGAGGTCTTTCCCTCTCAATATTGTTGATTTCTGAACAAAAGCTAATTTAAAATAAGCTAGTCATATCTACAAAAAGTACAAAAAACATGTAACAACTACACAAGCTCAAAACAGGTAAATTTGTATTGATCTACAAAAGTAAATCTTATTTTCAAACCTGGAAAGAAATTAAATGTTCTAATCAGCAAGTAACTCACTCTCAAACCTGTGTGTACCCAATCACACAAACGGAAAGAAAGGAGATGCAGTAAAACCTGTTCCAACACGCTGTACATTAGAAATCTGACTCTCGCATTTCTTAGGAGCCAAAGTAAATGAAAAATGCAATGAAAAGCAAGCTAAGAACAAGGTAGAACAAAAAAGTACAAAGCTTCCACACATTACAGTATTGAGGAAATCCACTGAATCACATTTTTGTAGTTTAAAAAGGTCAAAAAGAAAAAAAAACAACCAGGTGATTTCTTCTTAATTCTATATTTGAACACACACGTCCTTCACAAGTGTCCTTGGATCTTAAATTAAACATACTTTCCCAACAGATCATGAAATTTGCCCTATCAGACAAAAATGTTTGGCTAAAGATAGGTAACTAAACCAAACACCCATAATTCAGCAGAAAAAAAAATGGTTAAAATGGATTAAAGAGTACTAGTAGTTTACTATGAGGATTTGAATTTTATGTATGGCAGTCTTCTGAAATTACAGAGCTGAAGAACAACAGCTCAAAGAAAAACTCCAGCAAAAAGTAATTTCAAATACAACCAAATGCACAGGAAAACTACTTGTCCTTTTGTGTGTAGGCCATTCAAAGATGGCTTTCTTATCACTACTCTGTTAGACTGTTTGTGGGATTTCAGGTAATTATTTACACACAACTTTTCACACCAAAGATGGACACAACGTGCAGTTAAGACAGGCGAATGAAGGGCAGCTGATGCCTGCACTGACACTCGCCAAAGCACTCCTGATGTGGAAAGCCTCTTTCACGAGAATTCCCACTAATTTACAACAGGAAAGGAATCATCCCTAAGTAGCTGGCTGGAGATTTTACTCTGCTATTGGTTATATTATATTCCTGGTGACAAAACTTGTTGACAGTGAGGCCGAATAGCAGAATTTGCGCTAGAAGAAAAAACGCTTTGCATATCGCTTTTGACTTTTTTTTCACTACTGACAGCACTTGAACAGCCTAAGAAATCTGTTTAAAAGTTTAAGACAGTTTTACCTAATGCAATCGAGGAAATAAGTCTTATACTCTGTCTTACAAAGACTGTTTTATTTACTTGTCAATGACACAGGCCAGTGGTACTTTGTCATTGCCTTGGAAAGTGTCCGCCATGTCTTCTTTAACTTTCCAGTTCTTAGGAAATGCACAAACTCCGTGCCCAAACATTTCTGGACTCATTTTCCCCGAAGGCCATTCCTTAACAGGACGAGCTCGCACATGTGGCCAACTGCTATATTAAGGAGCAGGATCAGTATCTGAAAACCGATCAACATCTACATCACCGCTGGACAGAATAATTGGAATTACTGCGGCATCGTTCATCGACAGGCCCGCGGCCGGCTCCCAGCATCGCCCGCATGGTGCGCGAGAACAAGGACAGGGCTTTAAAAACTCACTTGTTTTCCTAACAGGGTTGTCACTGTTGTAAGACGTGACTTGGAAAGCTTATGAGGTGCAACTGAGTACTTACTCAGCTGGAAGTAATAGAGTGATACTTTCACAAGAGCCTTTAAAAACCAAGTGTGCAAGTGATGTAACACCAGTAGATAGAAAAGGGACAGGAAAACAGCATGTAGAGGAGAGGAATAAAAGGCATTTATGTGAAAAGTAGAATTGTTACTCTAAGGGTTTTTTCTCTTAAATCTTTTGCCTGATAACAACAGTGCATATTTCAGTAACATCCATTTGTGTATTACACTTGGGAGAGCACTAAACACTCATTTAATTTGTAGAACAGCACTAGATGTAATAGAGCCCAATCTCTCCGCTTCTGCCAGAGTTTATGACAATTTATTCATTTACTTGCTTATTGGAATCACAAGAGGCTGGACTTTTAACTTCTTCTATTGACTAAATCCTGAGATATATAGAAAGGATTAAACACTTAATTCACATAATTATGTTGAAACAATGCCATACTAACACAAACACGGAAATTCATGAGTATTGAAATCACTGCTCCAGCTCTCAGTTTAGGAGATCTGGAAAAAGAAACCTTAGAATACACTTGCACATGAAAAATAAGTGTCAGTCTTAATTTAGAATTTCTTGGTTATTACTGATATAAACAGTACAACAGAAATTTATATACTTCAAGATTGTAGTATCTTAGAATAAAACATGTCCTTAAAGTATGGTTATAAAAATATCCATCATAGTATCTGTAGTCAAATATACAAATTAATATATTTACAATGGAACTAACATGCCATAACAGTCTCTTTGCTGAAAACATTTGTCACTTGGGTAGAATAAACAAGTATCTAAAGTTTTTAAAGCCTTTCTGCAGTTCAAAATTCTCATTTATCCCCATGACTGTGTTACATTAAAATGCACAAAAATGCTGTATTTATGAAAGGGAGATGAGAGAAGATTTTTATAAGACTAGAATTCTGAATGGTGTTCAAATGTATGCAGATAACGTTACCAGTTTTTCTGGCACAAATTAGGTCCTATTCATTTTTATGGTTTCTGTTACCAAAGGGAAACAAAGGATGACAGCACTCCATTTTGGTTTTTTAAATGCAGAAAAATGAAAATGTATCATAAGTACAATTCAAAGTGGTGTTCATTTGGAAAGCTGAGGAAAAGTATTTTTCAAAAGGAGAAGTGTTAACATCTCAAACCATTATTTGAAAGCTCTTAAAGGAGTCAAGAGAAGCAAGGACAGGATTACAGCAACATTTGGTGCAAACATAGAGTCTTGTGAAGTACAGTGGAGCAAAACAAGTGTGTGTTTGTGGGTGGGACATCATGGAAAAGGAAATAAATAAATGAGTCAACAATTAACATGTATTGTTTTTAAAATATCCATTAAATTTTATTCCATCATTTTCAGCAGACTTTAGTGGATAACCTTACCATCTTACTGCTGTAACCTTAAGTCTTCCCACCGTTTTGTTTTCTCCAGAAGCAAATCTCATTTGAAGGAGGATCATAAATATATTAGGGCAAAAGCAGGAAAAGGGGTCACTGCTGCAACTACAGACTACAGCTCAACTTCAGGTGAGGAGCATTCATTTTCCAGCAGGCAGAGAAGAACTAACTTACCAAAACCATTTCCATTGCAAGTACAATCTCAAGAGAGGCCTGTTAGATTAAGATTCATGATGAACCTTTGAGTGAAACGGAGGATCACCTTGAGACAACACACTGAACGGCCCTGGTGCTTACTACAGGTATTTAAAACTATAATCTGGTTTGGGCAAGTTAGCAATTTTACAACTTGAGCTCCTGTCACCACAGGAAAATGCCACAGTAGTGACTATTCCTTATTTCAGAACCTCCCTTCCATCAACACAGTCTGTAAAAAATGTCCAACACCATAAACTCATCCTCATATGTAACAAGCATTTATCAGATGTCTCGCTGTCTTTGAGAAAAGGAAAATAAAAATCTGACTTAATTCTGCCCTACTTAACTTCTGACACTTGTTGAAGCATTAAATAATGTTTCTTACCCTCCTTTACCATTTCCTGAGATACTGAGGTGTGAGAAGGTACTTCACCTGTTTGTCAAGGATTCATAAACTGCCATAAAATAACATCTTAACAGAATCTAGCTAAGTCAGTGAAAAAATTTAAATTACACACTTGATTATGGATAATAGGACTCTGCTCCTTAAAGCAGTATCCCATGTGTTTCTCAAGGGCCACCAAAAGGCAATAAAAAGAAAAATGGAGTGTTAAATTCTTAAGTGTTAAGGTGCTCAAAAGCTTCTCTACCAGAATAAGGTACTTTCTACTCTTTTTTCGAAAGTCTAAAGAATGGTTGAACCTTTTTAGGTCATGTTTTAGGTCAAGCTTTTACTTTCTGCACAGCAATTTAAATTACAAGTACACTTTGTGGTAAAATTTTAATCTACTAAAATATAAATGTGCACAAAAGAAAAACAATTAAGCTTCATCTGCAAAATATATTAAAGCTGCCAATATAAAGTGCACACATGAAAAATTAAGCCTGTAAAAATATATAATGAAAGACATCTGGCACAAATGTCAGCCTTCACATGCTTGTTTTGTCAGCTGTCAAATCATGGTAATATACGATGGTAAAAGGCACACTGACAGCAACATTGCTGGTATTTTAAAGAACAATCATAAAATGCCTGCATCTGCATTGCTACCAAAGTAATTGAACAGGGCTGGCAGTCCATAGAGAAATATTCATGCTTAATGCTTCTGAATCTCAAATGAAACTCTGTCCCAAATAATTTCTTTTCCACACAAGGCTTTTTGAAAGAGTTACCTGGAGTTATTGCAGGAGTTATTACTCATGCAAGCCTTTACAGCTATTGTAGGTAAATACTGTTCCTAAGCAGCAAATGACATGGGGTCAAGGAATGCTTGCTATTCATTATATACTTACCTTTGTCAATAAGAAAAGTATTTTACAAACATATGCAAGACAGAAAAAAATTTCCTCCCAATAATTCCCTGCTTGATTCCATCTCAAAGAGTTAATCGTTTTGGTATATTTTGCTGATTTAAAAAAACAATTTTTTCCTCTGTTATCAAACACAAGTTCCAGTTACACTTTGTACTTGAGCACATGAAGCACTAAAACCTCAGGCTGTGGTCCCATTACCATCTTCTTATAGTCCATAAAGACTAACAAGAAGTTGGAAGGAAAATGAAAATACTGTATCGATATAGGTTTTGAACTTAATTTGTTTCTTTAAAAATAATGATTGAGAGCAATCATTTGTACCATGGGACCAAACAGAAAGTTGTCCAAGATTATACTACCTATCTGAAGGTTTTATATATCATTATAGTCATCATCTCCTGGAAACCAAAGCAGCAGCAGTAATAAGAGTTAGTCATAAAGACTCCAACCTGGCTTCCTGTTAAATATATAATCATGTTGCAACAAAAACACATTACTTTTAAATAACCATTCCTTAAAAAGTATGCCTGAATTTTTTTCTGCTGTAGTCAGGAAGCTAAATCAGGTCTGCATTTATTCACATACCAGGCACACTGTGATATTTTAGTTAAATACTGAGGAAGGTGAATAAAGAAAGTTTTCACTAGAAACTAGGTTTATTTATTTTGGTTGTTGGGATCTTTTTAATTTGCAAAGTTAATTTCTGCCTTGATGTTATGAAGTAGAAACGTTTTAGTCCCTTGAAACTGACTTTCAAGACAGAAGGGAAGACAGGTGAGACTTAAGGGATAAAACTACGACCCTTGGCTTTCAAAGACGCTGCAGCAGGCATTGGACTTGGTGAGTCTCAGTGGAAGCTGCAAAGTGATGGGCTTTCCTGAGGAAAACCCCAGTAGGAAAATTTTATTAGGTGTCATTTTATAAGGTAAGTTGAAGCAAAGTCTTCCAAGCACTGAAATTCAGAAATAATGAAGCCTAGGCTAAAACTGGCTGAAGTACAGCTGTCCTCACCAGGAGTATCAGACCTGACCAAGAGCATCTTCTACCGCACAGAAACCTGATGTACACAAAACTGGCCAGTAACAGCTCGAGTTTGTGACACTTGCCTCCACCATGTTACCATTCAAAGAACTTTTCCCCTCAATCATTTTACAATTATTTACAAATGCATAAATTTCACTGCTTTCACTCATCCAAACAGCAACTAAGCACACAAGTAAAGTTCTCACAGTGGTGTAAGTCTACAATCGCTGGTGGCAAAAGATATATACCTACATATACCTCACCCTTTTCACCAAGACTATTAAAATGAAGCTTTCCACATGAGCAGCAGTTCAGTGAAATATTACTGCCACTTCAAATGTGTTCTGTATAATATCAAATACCACCAAGATATTTAATCAGATTGATTATCTGAGGCTGAAACAAACAACTTGCAGCACTGACAGTCAGAACCATTATGTTAGATGTGGGGAAGGACAAATGAAGGCATGTACTGATCCACTGCCAGAGAATACTGCACATTTTCTTTCTGCCTCTACCTTGAAAATCAAAAGACTGAGGAAAAAGAAAAAAAAGAAAAAAGAAAAAAGAAAAAAGAGGAAAAAGGAAAAAGGAAAAAGGAAAGAGGAAAAAGGAAAGAGGAAAAAGGAAAAAGGAAAAAGGAAAGAGGAAAAAGGAAAGAGGAAAAAGGAAAGAGGAAAGAGGAAAGAGGAAAGAGGAAAGAGGAAAGAGGAAAGAGGAAAGAGGAAAGAGGAAAGAGGAAAAAGGAAAAAGGAAAAAGGAAAAAGGAAAAAGGAAAAAGGAAAAAGGAAAAAGGAAAAAGGAAAAAGGAAAAAGGAAAAATATTAAAAGAAAAATATTAAAAGAAAAATATTAAAAGGAAAAAAAGAAGATATGACATTTATGGTTAATTCATAGATAAAAACAAGACCACAACTACCAGGAGCAATTTTTATTTTTGTATAACGAAAGTATCTATGATTTGCATATTTAACCTGAATTTATCAGTGTATGGAGTTTTTCACACTTTTCTATAAAGAAAGAGAGTTGTAAATTTGAAATACCTTTATATATTTCAGAATATTATATTGATATGGTACATGTTTTTTTCAACAGATTTTGAAGCCCGTAAGATAGTGTTTTCCTATAATTCATCTTCTGATTTTTAATATAAAAAGTCTTAAACCTCATAATCCCTCTATGGCATGAAAAGGTGTTTCAATCCCCAGCTGACAAGCAGAGAGTAAGGAGCATGGAAATTTAGCTTGACAAACATGCACTTGACCGACTTTGTGTCCTCAGCCATCCAAAATTTTGCTCTCCCATAATGATTTTCTGACGCCACACAAGGGCTGTCAACAGGTAAGGTCTTTCTTTCACTAACAGGATGACAGTAATATACCTGGTGATGTAATTTCTTATACCATGCAGAAGCACAGTTCCTCTGGGGCAGTGGAAGAAAAGGGCAAACACGCACACATTATCCCACAAACGCACATAAACATGTTTTATCTCAGTCATGATCACATGGGTTTCACTTCCTTCAGAAACCAGACTAAAAAGAACAAAGGTAGGGAAGATACATAAATACACAACTATCAGATTCATTTATTCTCACACCTTTTTATCTCTCTCCTGCTCACTTCCTCAGTAATTTTTGGTAAGCCTTCCCTGTTACATTGTACCGATCATCAAAGAGAAGCTTGGGAAACATTCTGGCATCCATGTAATTCTTGTAAAAACACTAGGAAGTATAATCCTCTCAAAACAAGGATCCCAGGGAAATAGGGAAGAAGTATTTTGGCTTTTTACCAATCATTTCACAGCAAAGGTAATTAGTAAGTTGCATACCACTGGAAGCAAAACCAGCACAAATCCAGCTTCCCTCACTGCTTGCTCTCTCTCCTAATGATGCCAAGATCGTGACATGCTTACTTAACATGGTTATTGTTTCCAGTTTCAAACCCTTACACTTAATTAAGTTTCAGCTCTAGATGATCTGTCTTAAACAGCCAAACAAACCAAAAATACTCCAACTCCATTACCTCACCTTTCCCCCCCACCTCGCTATAGCAACACTGCATTAGAAACACTTCAGAAGGATTTAGTTTGTGCTGAATGGCAAGGCTTTGGTAAGTGCATGCGATAAGCTACTTTTGAAATAAATTACACAGCATAACATATGCTTCAGTAACAGTAAGTACCCAGATTCTGGTCAGTCTTTTAATACCAAGAGAACACTATGTATCAGGAGCAAAAGTCTGCACAGAAGTCATGTGAAAAAACAAGATGAGTAATAATAAGTTACATTTTATGCATATTAGGTACAGTCTTCCATCACCTGACAAACTGGAAGAGCTGCCCTTCTGTCTCTTGTACAAAAAGCTATTGCCTTTTGGGATCAAAAAGTATCAGACATTTGCAAATGCTTTAAAAGTTTTACATAATACATAATCACACATGCCTATGCACACATACACCCTCATCCAGCAATTCCATGATTTCCATTCAAATGCTGAAAAGATTCAGAAGAGCTGAAAATGTTGAGACAGTGATCAGCATCTCAATACTCCTTTCAAGAACCAACAGGAAATGATAACTAATGAAAAATTCCAAATATTATTAATACAGGAAAATATGTCCAGCTTTGACAACCAGTGCAGTCATGGAATAAACACTTCCATCTTCAGTAGCTGCTAAAACAAACACTCTTTTACAGGCTTTGACAGAGAACAGAATTCATTTCCCCATTACAGCTGCAGTGTTTCAAAGTCAGTTAAACATCAATGTGACAGCCTTACTTGTAAGAGCTCAGACATTTACTATATTATCTTAGCTGGACATGAGCAGAAAGCAGAGACTGTGAAGGCAGAGAAGGCAGGGGGGAGAGAAGGAAATCAAGATTGTTTTTCTTAAACACCTTATGAAGTGTTCATCTTAGTTTTTGCCAGAGAGTTATTTTTCTTGTTCATTTATTCTGTATTTAAAGACCCGGCTAATACAAACACAGCACAGATCTGGAAGGCAAAAAGTTCACCAGGATGGAGCTTGTTTGCACAGATACTACTGAGCCACCAACTTCTCCCTCTGTGATAGTCTGCTTCTACAAATGAAACCCAGTTGACTGAGCTATTATCAATGCTTACAAATTAAACTATCTTATTTGCTGCTAGTCATCACCCTGCTGATTTTCTCATTAATACCTGGAAGACAGACAGTTCAGTCTCTTACCCTAATTTCTGCCATTGACTTTCCTGTACAACCCCTACCTCACAAGACCATTGTGAACCTTAATATATATTAATTTCTCACAGAGCCACAAGCATGCTAAATACTTAATAGTAAGCAGTTAGGAATATTGGCCAGATGTCAAACCAATCCTAACAATGGCACAGGCCACTAAATTGAGGATCATGAACAAAGATTAGGCACTAAATAACTGTAGTAGCCATTTGCAAACTGAGGTTCTGTAGAAACCTGGCTGCTCACATGATTTTGGTCCTGTCTACTTCCAGGTGTTCAATTACGTTAAATGAAATTAAAAATACATCAATACATGTTCTTACTACTGGTTTCACATGAAAGCAGTTGCTGCCATTGGGGGAAATGCTGTGATCACAAAGAGAAAACGTCTTATGAATTGCCTACACAAATGGTTTGCTGAGTGACTAGTTCTTTCATGACAAATGATACCTACAATACTAAAAAAGTTTTCCAT
The DNA here is from genome assembly GCA_013400215.1 of Cisticola juncidis. NCBI lineage: Eukaryota > Metazoa > Chordata > Aves > Passeriformes > Cisticolidae > Cisticola > Cisticola juncidis. Next base: position 2,230,183 of record VXBR01003299.1, on the reverse strand, counting down.
TTGGATTGTCAACATATTTATCACTTCTCTGTGCATGCTATAAGCAAGCTTGAAAAAAAAAGAAAAATTGGCAATCCTTCTTTTATCCTTAGTGATGTTTTGTACATAAATACTGAAGAAAAGGCACATCTGAAATACAGCTTAAACTACAAATCTACTTTTAAAAAATAAAATGGAGAGAAAACAGTAGCTAGCAAAAACAACACTGTTACATGAAACAGCCTGTGTAAATTATGTTATTACGTGGTATTCTTTTTTTCTTCTTTGAGCCAAGTTAGAGTTTTAGAGAAAGCCTGAGGATTTGTGGCCGTATCATTTGGCAAAACATGTAACCTTATATTCAGGAAATCTCCAAATCTCAACTAATCAGAGTTTGAGCCACCTTTCACCTTCTGAAGGGTCACTTCACAGTTAAGGGGAAGAGAAATCAAGATGGACTTCATCTGTCAGTATTAAAATTACTCTGCTTCACTCTTCATAGGAGCCCAAATCTGAGGATTTCTATTTCACAGTGATATTTTGAAGTTTCTGGCTGGCTACTGACTGACTCCCCATACTCCCCTAAGACACTTTGGTTAATATTTCCCCCTAGGAAAAACAAGAGAAGCAAATAAGACACTGCCTAACAAGCTCTTTTGCCTGTGCTTCTCTAAGCCACCCTCTTCCCCAAAAGCTCGAGCGAGTGACCTCCAGGGAATGCTGCCCGAGCCAGACTCAGGAGAGGAGCTGCCCTGTAACTCTGCCTACCACAGAGAGATGGTGTGCTTTGATTTAACCATTTCCTTGTTAAATCTTGCTGTTTGGAGGTTGCAGAAGTTTTTTGGTGCTGAGCTGCTGCACTCTCCTCACTCCAGCACGACTATTTTTAGTAACCAGTAAAGGGGTGGCTGTAGGACCTCTCCTATCACCAGAAAGCTATCCAGTTTGAAGTGGACAAGCAGCCCAGCTCATGCATGCTAGCAATTCTTCAGATAGAGGCTTGCAAGCCCAGCCCTGCCTGCTTCTGCTGCAACTAGCACTTCAGTACATCCATTTTAATGCAGTAGACAGGTCTTTTTTTTTTTCTTTTGTAAACAAACCTTTGATTGAAATACTGTAAAATAAATGTGTGTCCTTTCTCTCTTTATAAACCTTATTGCACTATGTTAGTTACAGAAGTGTCAGCTCTCAGAGAGTACAAAAAACTTTCATATCCTAAAAAAATTCCCATCCCCTACATGTGTACAAAATTGATGCCTATGCTGTTTTACTTAGTATTTCCTCCCAAAATTGCAAATCCTTAGACTTGGTCAAGATTTTAATTTCCATATCAATTACCAACTTCAGAAACATTTACAATTTAAAATTGATTTCAAAATGATACACATCAAACTACACCATAACAAATATAGCGGCATTAATTTAAAAAAGGAACAAAAAATTGTCAGAAGCAACAGTAAGTACATTCTGTTAAATATGCAATTCAAACTATGTATAGACCCAGTTACTCAAATCAGAAATCTTAAGTGAAATACAGGCACGTGGTGTGTGGCAGATTGGCAATGGAAAGTTCTGTAGGACAGGCTACACTCAGAACAGTGTTGGAGCTGAGCCCACGACTCATGTCAAAACTGATGTCAAAAAGTCTTGTGAATATTCTCAGTACAGGCAATGCACACTGCACAGCTTGTCTCCATTCAATACTCCTCATCATTAAAAATGATGCATTATGCTGAGCTTTTCATTGTCTTAATTTATATCCTATGACATCACGGATTATAGATTTTTTTAACAAAATCAGTTTACCTTGTCAGACAGAGAAATAAGCAATCTGCTGAGGTATGACTGGTTTTGTTATATGACTTTTAAAGGTGAAGTGTGGCTGAAAAAATGTAACAGCAACATGCAACAAATTTTCAATATAAAATAGTGAAAAGTAAAATGTTTGAGCAAGTTAATTTTTAGCTGAAATCTCCCTGCTTTTACTCCACCAAATTCAAGTTACTAAATAACTGCTAAATATTCCCTTCATCTATGACACAGCATAAAACAGTTGAGTACTTGTATTTCAGTAATTTGCAAATTAATTTTAAATGTTTTGGCAGGATAAACTTTACATGCATAAACTTGCAAAATATACAAGCTGCTTCTTTACCTACTTATAACAAGCAGAACTCCCTTCAGTTCCAGTCACAAGAAATTAATTTCATAATCAATTTTATTTTGAAAAAAATATTGATTCTTCCTGTTGGGACACAAAACATTCATGCAAATAGAAGAAACACAAAATAAAACCTTCTCCATGTGTAAATAACACTAAAGACAAAACAAATAGTAAAACCCTAACCCAGCTCCCCCCCCAGTTAAAGAAGACATTTCCCCTTTATTACTCAATTATATTAATCTCCAATTAGAAAGCTGATGGTCAGTAAAAAACAACAACAACAAAAAAAAACCCCCACAACACAACAACAACAAAAAACCCACAACCAAACAAAACAACCACCCAAAAATACCCAAAAAAATGCCACAAAAAAACCCCCAAAAAATCACCACGCTACAATTTCAACCTGAATTTAGATTTTAAAAATAAGCCCCATCCATACAAGCCTTAGTCATTAGGTCACAATCCTAACTCAAAACAACAAATTTTCCCTTTTGGTTCCATTATAAGGTGATAGCTAGCACCCCATGTAATTTAAAGACATCCCATTTTCCTTGAGGTTAACCGGACAGCAAATCAAATAATCCCACAGAGGATTCAGAGCAGGCTTGACCCATTACTGAAGTGTTAAATTAGAATTTCAAAGAGTAACTCCATAGTCACCCTTCACAGGGATAATTTTTAATTCTTCTCCTGTGAAATGTGAAGTTAAGTCAATACTTGGTGTTTTATCTCATAACAAAAGCAGACAAAAATACTGCTAATTCAAAACAATCTAGGCTGATTCTTGTTTAATAAAATAGCAAAAGGCCACTGCTTCAATGTTTTAATAGGCAGGTTCTCTCTAGCATTTTTTTACAATTTCAGAATTAATTCACACCAGTAAAGAGAAGTAGGCATTTTATTTGTATTTTCTGAAATTAAATACATAAATATATTTATTTTCTTAACACAATCCACAAATACCAATGAAATGGAATTTTGCATATAGAGAAAATAATGACAATTGACCCCATTTTACAGCTAAAAAAATGAGGAACTTAAGCTCACGTGATTTGTTTAGTACACTTCTGGCAAACCTGGCAGTGAAGAAAAAGCTCCTGGCTCTCTAGCAGGTCTACCTCCATCCCTGTTGCCACCTATGCAAGCTCATTCCCATGGATATAATTACAGGGAAATTTCAATCACATGCAGGGGCAAACATTCCAAGTCCCTAAACTCTAAAAAATGTTCCTGCTACCTTATGTAAACTATTGGTTAAATAAAAAAAACAAATAAAATAAGTTGTCTAAGGCAACAGTATGTTCAATTTTTGTAGTTGATCGTAAACCAGCCAGAATAAATCATTTTAGCTGCCTGTTCAACACAACAGCAGAAGCTTAGCACTGCAAGAGCTACAGAACCCATCACAAGCATGGCATAAGAGTGGCAGATATCACCTGGTATCCTAAACAAATCAACAAGACAGAACTAAAAACTAGTACTGCAACCAGCACAAATTACAACATGGAAATACACACACACAAAACCCCCACACATTTGAAATTATTAAAATATGCTATAAAAATTCTCATGTTGTTGCAGATGTGCACACTCACAGAAAACCATCTTACATCAATTTATTCTCCTCCTCAAGACAGTCTGTGCAAGAAAATACCAGTTCCCTTTTAGTGACTTCCTCCTCTGACAGTGGTAAGCAAAATCAGTCAAAAACCAATAAAACACAATGTTGTCTTTACATTCTGCTAATGCAAATGAAATATTAGCAGAAGCAGGTTTGACCCAATATTGGATTTTACATTTTCATCTTTCCTGTACTTCCAGTTAGCTCAAACTTTCTGCAAGAAACCTTATTTCCCTTCTCAGAATCTTGTCTTTTAAAAAAAGTCCCTACTCCCCCAAGGAAATTCTAAGGGCAGGTTCACAGTCATCCTTTCTCAGCTTCCGCAATACAACTTGAGTGAAAATTATTTACACAAGTGTAACGAACTGAGTACAGCTCATTTATGAAGAAGTTACCACTGTGCTTACACAGCAATATTTCCACAAAATCAGAACAGTAAGAGCTGTCTCCAAATCATGTTGGCAGCAAGAAAAGTTACAGCATATGGCCCTTCCCACCATAACACAAAGTACTGCCCAGTGGGGTTAAATTTTTAAGAGTTCAATTCTATCATTGCCAGCCACTTTATATATAGTTCACATTTTTACTTCTCAATTGCTCTGAGATATCTAAATAGGTCTCATTTTGATCTTCTCAGGTTTTCAAAAATTCAACAGTTTTACATGAGGAAATACCTCACACAGACCTAAGCAATAGATTTGGAAAGAAAAGATGGCATATGCAGTGGCAACCATGTGAAACTTTAATTGTATTACATCTTTGTAGTCAAATGCATCCATTTAATTATGGACAATGATACATCTGATACAAGGAGCAGAGCTGTGCCTATAATGAATTTTTGATTTCAGCCACTGAACAGGTAAAACACATATTCTAAAACTGTTACAAGTTGGGCAAATAGTCAATTCACCAGGAAAAAATGCCCTTGTTTCAGATAGCTTACTTCGTATTGAAGTAGGGTAAGCTATTCAAAGCATTAAGAACATCCACAAGGGGATGTGATTGCTAAATATATCTGTGAATGTATACCTTAGCTTCCTTTGCAGTACTTTGGCTGAGAAGAAAACCTTATGAGTAACAGATAAATAAATCACATCTATAAAAGTAGTCAAGAGAAGAAACTACTGTCCTTTACTGTAGGACACATGAAACAGATAGGATGCTCACCTCCAGTGTAGGAAAATCAGTTCTCTGACAAAGTATTTACACACCAATAAAAAAGCAGAGCTGTTCCAGAGGCTCCAGAGGAGTACTGAACAGCCCAGAGATAGCAGCCACCTCCCAAGAGGGAGGAGACCCACAAACAAAGCCCTGCTCCAGTCGGGGCAGTGCGAGTCCCCCCTCCATCCTGCTGTGCACCCCTGCCCATGTGCAGAAGGCAGAGGTGTGCTGCTGCCTGCCCTGCAGCCTCTCCTGCCTCAGCAAGGACGGCTCTAGCCCACTGCCCAGGCCAGGCACAGCTCCTGCAGCCATCCTGGTGAACAGTGTAACACTCGGCCACAGCTGTAACACACTGGCACGCTGCCCGTCCCCAGCCTGGCACGATGGAGAGGCAGGGCCACCCTGGGCCCAGGAGCAGCCAGGGAGTGAGGCCAGAGGCCAGGAGGCAGGGAGTCATCAGCTGTCCCTCTGCCCAGGGCTGTGACACTGAGATGGTGGCCCTGCAGGAGCCCTCTCCTTGCACCCTGCTCAGGGCTGTACCCACAGCCACGCAGGTGGCTTCCCCGTGGCCTACTGACTGTTGAGTCTTGCTGTGACTCTAGCTTTGAAATCCAAAACTCTTCATTTCAGAATTTCCTGAGCGAGCCATTGTAACATTTCTGATTAGCAGAGACTTTTCTCCCCTTCCTCAATGAAGCTACCTATGAAATTCCAGCCAACTCATTAAGCTAGCCAAAAATAAATTTTCAGTAAGCAATCCCCCCTCAAAATACACACACACAACTAAGTCTAACTCCCTAGAAAGTCTCACAACCATGGATCAAGTCGTCCTGATGGAAAACATGGGACTATCCCAAAGCTTTACAGGATTGTATAAGAAAACCACAAAACAGTTTTCCTGGAAGCTGGGGGCGGAAGGAAATAGCTCAGAAACTGAGTGATGAAGCAAATAAGAGGACCAGTAAGTAAGAGACAACTTTGACAACTACTGTTACCGGAATCAATTTCAGCAGCAGCAGGCTGTTAGGGTTTTTTTATTCTTTAAGTGCCCACAGTACCTAAAACAGGACCAGAGCACCATATGTATGCCTGGTTCCATGCATGCATTCAAAAATAAATGCATACTATTGTGAAACATATGTGCTATATACAAAGCATATTTGGCACTAACCAACTAAGGCTGAAAATTAATAGAACAAATCTATTTAAGCATTTAGTTTGTGGCACATAGCCTGTGGTCTATAGTAGTGGTGGTAACATGGTTGGGGTGTGACAGTGGTGAAACAGCAGGTGATAGCTCATATAAGATGGCCTGGTTTGGGGCAGTTTGGGTTTGGGGTGGTTTTTTTTGCTTCTGTAGATTTGTATTGAGTATATTTTAAGTATGGCAACAATAGTTTGACTTGCTGGTATTGGTTCCTCAAATATTTCAATGCTGATGTAGTGGGTTGACCATGGTCTGATGCCACACACCCACCAAAGACCTCTCTCTTACTCCTTTCTACAGATGGACAGGGGAAACAAAGTATAACGAGTTCATGAACTGAGATAAGGACTGGGAAGGATCACTCACCAAGCATCATCAAGGGCAAAACAGATTACAATCAGGGATATTAACTGAATTTATTGCTATTAAAATCAGAAAAGGATCATGAGAAATAAAATAAAACCTTAAAAAAACCTTCCTCTCACCCTTCCTTCCTTCCCAGCTCTGCCTTCTCCCACATCAGTGCAGGAAGAGAAGGAATGGGGGTTATGGTCAGGTCATCACCCTTTGTCTCTGCCACTACTTAAGGAGAGGAATCCTTACCCTGCTCCAACATGAGGTTCCTCCCATGGGAGACAGTTCTCAGTGAACTTCTCTAAGTAGGTCCATCTCAGGACCAACAGCTCTCTACGAACCGCTGCAATCTGAGTCCATCCCTTGGGCAACAGTCCAACCCCAAACTGCTGAGCGTGGGTCACTCTTCCATGGGGTGCAGTCCTTCAAGGCAGGCTGCTCCCCTGTGGGTCCTCCACGGGGTCACAAGTCCTACCAAAAAACCTGCTCTAGCATGGACTCCTCTCTCCACAGGTCTCTGCCAGGACCCCGCCCCAGCATGGGCGAACCTCAGGGTCACAGCCTCCTCTCAGCTCTGGTGCCTGGAGCACCTCCTCCTCCTCCTCCTCCTCCTCCTCCTCCTCCGTGTCTGCACACTTGCTCCTCTCACATATTCCCGCCCCACTCTCCTCTGCCTGCAATTATCACTGTACAAGGACTTTCTTTTTCCTCCTCTTAAACGCTATCTCAGAGGCGTTACCACCGCTTCTTACTGGCCCAGCCTTGACCAGCAGCCCATCCATCTTTGGCACTGCCAGGGACTGGCTCTGCTGGATGACCTGGAAGCTTCTGGAAGCTTCTCAAAGAATCTACCCATTACCAAAGCTTGGCCATGCAAACCCAATACAGCTGATCAAGAGCCTAGAACTTCGACATTGACAAAAGAGTAAGCTCATGAAGAAGGGAAGAATTAAATCACAGTCAGGGACAATGTATATTTTCAACATTAGTAGTCATGCATCGAGCTCCATGTACCATCAGCTGCAGATAAACCCCATCCCACCACAGGATACGTTCTGGAAGTTACATACTGTAACTCGAGACAGAAAAAGTTTTACATGAGTCTGTTCAGCAGGACTAAGCAATAAAAACACAGTTAACCAGGACCTGTGAAGAGAAGCCAAGCAAAAAACCACAACTGAAAAATGAAAGGCCATAAAAATTAACCCAAGTGAAATTTCATGTGTTGGCCACCTACTTTTAGAGAAATGTTGATGATTTTATCCCATTTTAAAATACTATTAAAATGTGTCACCACACAGTAGTTTCAAGCTCATGACCTGAAGAAAGAAATGTAGGGGATATCTCACTCTTAAAGCAGTAAAATAGGTACCTAGATATTGAAGGACAAAGGAATCCAAGGCAAAAAGGGATCTTCAATGAGTTACTTATAAGGATAATATTTTAAAATTTAAGTGAGAACATTCAAATATAAGCTAAGAAACACACGCTGAAAAAAGCATGAGTAGAAACATTTTAATTCCTCCTGACACTACTACAGCTTCCCTCAAGAAAAAATCAAATTGCAATACCTACTATAAAACTAATTCTTTTCTCAGTTCTAATTTTAAATATTCCTGGTTTGCCTATTGTTGTCATTTTGAAAGATACAGAGTTTGGTGTATAGAGAATGCTCAGTTTATTGATTTGGGATTACTGAAGGAAGAAAAGTACTGATAATGAAAAAAAGGCAAGAATCTGGACCATAAAAACAGATGTTGGGATAGGAGAACAAAGCATATTCTTCATTTATCATGGCCACAGTTGCACACAGAGTTTTAGCAACACATTTACAACACACTGGCAAATATTGTGTACAGAAGAGCGTCAATACCCTTTTTTGGTTGTGGTGAGATGACTAGAGGAGGTTTCTGTAACATATTCCAATAGTTAGAGCCCTGCACAACAATACTGTAATTCTCACCAATATTTCTAAATCATTTGCATAATACTGAACTTCTGGGACTTATCTAAGACCTCTCACCTGAATTTTTCAACATCCAAAGTTTGTTTTAAAAAGAAAACCTGTAATTTCTTGCCAGTCCAGTTAATATAAAAGCAAATTAATCAGAGAGAAACACACTGTACAATACTTTATATTAGAATCATCTACAAATTTCCTTACCATTACAGCAGATAAGTCTGCTAAGCCTAACATCCCCACAATGTGGTATTAGAAAACTTCACCCACTTTAATGTACACAAATATCCATGAACCTCAAAGTATTGTACTATAATGCTGTCAAATAAACAGACTACTGGAATTCAATTTCCACAAAGCCAAGGCAAAATCTGCTGGCCTTCATCTGAAATACCAGTGTCATTTTCAAGCCCTGTATTTAATTAATACTATTTACTGTCAAGAGCCAAGCCATGTAAATATTTCACTCTTCCCAATTCAGGGACTAAAGGCAGGCCCAGAGGAAAATCTGCCCAAGTAAATGCATCTCATCTTCTTTGATGATGCAAGTGCTCAGTTGTCCTGTTCTTGACCCCTCTAGAATTCCTAGGCTCCAATACTGATGATACAATGTCATCAATCTATATATAAAATATACATTGATTTTCCACAGATGATAATGACAGCTATTTCTCCTGCTAATGCTAATACAGTATAACTTTGTCCATATAAAAGGGTTCCTATCAAGGTAAGAAATGAAAAATCTTAGCAAAGACCATTACAAAGTCAAAACCAATATTTAAGAAGTGAATAAAATCAAGTTAGCAATCCCATTTCCTAAATATTTTTTTATTTATCTCACTGAAACTGTAATGTTCAAAATAATCTTCCAGGATATAACTATGTACAAAAGGCAAGCTTCAATCAATTGAATGAGCATTTTCAACAGTCTGGGATATATATTAAGTTTGGTTCCATCAATGCAGTAAAAAGTTCACTGACAGAGCACTCCATTTAAATCCATTTACAGTAGGTAATGAGTTTTTACATATATAAGAATACTTTAATCCAGTTTTAAAATGAATTTGAACATTGTGGCCTCAAAACTACAAAAGTACTTTTAAAGTACTTTAATTACTAACAAATCTAGTTCTGCTAGTTGCAAGCATAAGATTTTTCTCTCTACAGTACTCTAGATTTTCATAAAATTTAAAGCAAAGAAATGCAATATACTACATTTGTGTAAATTTCAACTTTCCCACAAGATAATGTTTTTTATAAACTCCCAGTTCCAATTTTAGGGGAAAAAGCTTTTAGGGTGCAATTGTATAAATCTCAATAGATGCTCATTTCCTAATACTTCAGTTCTCATCGTACCACCCACACAGAACTCCACTCTCAGATTAGGAGGATCATTTTAATGCTGATTACATTAAATTCACCATAATCAAGCATCCACTTTTACAAGCATCTTCATAGGCAATTCATGCTAACTAATGTCACTACTAAACAGCAGTGACTGAACACAGAATAATCTTATCACATTTCATGCAAAACACAACTCCCCAGTTTTAAGGTCTAGCAATGAAAACACATTCCCTTTATTTATCACAAATCAATTCAACATAGATTAAGTATCCCTCACAGAGAAGACCAGATTCATAAAGATTACACATATCTATATTTTATTTCAGCTTCTGTAGGAATTAGGATGCTCTGAACTGGCTTGACTGACTAGGTAAGCACCACTCCAGCCCCGCTTTGCCAGCTCACAAAAGTGAGCTCTGTCTTACTCAGGTTTGATACTTGGAATCTACTGTAAGTCCCTCATTTGCATCCTTAAATTAATACCCAAGGCTCTTAAAACTTGTTTTGATATAAGGTAGTTTTGTTTTCAGTACTGCACTTTATTTTCTGACAGCATTCCCTTTACACAAACATGTTTTAGGAGAACACAGTCAAAAATAAGACATTTGTCAGAATTTTCTCTATTACAGCTGTAAACAACAAGGGCTATAACTCAGAATGAATAGACACAAAAATATTTTTTATCATACTTGACACTAACTACAACACAAACGACAATGAAATCACTACAAAGTTAGATGGAAACAGACTCTCCAGATCAAGAGTGACAGAAAACTGAGATTTCTCTAATGTATGTTCTTTTTGCTGAGAAATATTCCTTACAAAGCAAACCACTTCATGAAAAGGGGAGAGAGAGATAAAAACAATGTTTTCTGACTTGTAACTTTTAGACTGGAAATTAAACCAGATTTTTAAAATCTGTTTGGGTTTTTTGCAAGTCTAAACTTATCAACACTCTAATTGCATCCTATTTTTTGTTAACACAGAGCAGCTGCTTCCCACTACCTCAACTAACGTGAAAAATAGACCAAATAAGCTTTAACTAATAGTTTTGTTTTCCAAAAAACTTGATAAAGTGGTAGACAAGCTGAATGTGCACAATTTCAGTGAGAGTCGTGGTACAGTCTCACTGCATACAGTCAAAACCAACATCTATAATTCCCCAAGCAACACTAGTCAAAAGCCAAGCCAGGATTTCTTAAATGACACTCCAGCTGATGGATCCTTCCAACACTAGTATAATTCCAGATGGGTATACTGGTTAAAATAAACAGCTACAGCTCTTTGATCTTGCAACAGAGCAGGTGAACATGCAAGTATGTCAAATAACAAGAGTGAAGCCCTGGACACTAAAAAATCAATAGAAAAATTTCCAAGGATTCACTGGAACCAAAATTCTAAAATATCCCTCAGCTTCTGGAACCTACTTTTGCTGAACTCTCTGCAATAGGAACACAGAGATAACAACACTTTAAAGCAAAAGGATATTTTGAGTGAAAACGACCTCTCTGCTTCATCCTTCACTACAAATCCTTTCATGACACCCATTTTTACAGTGGTTTATTCCTCAATGTCATCACTACAGACTTCATATTCAAATATTCATGTTATATTTGCTGTTATTAAAGGTTCTGAACTTCCTAAACACAGCAACTGTGTTTTGGTGATCATCTGTAAGTTACTAGGTTATTTTCTATCACTGTATCAAGCAAATCTATAGTTTTAGCGCAGAATGTAGCAACACTAAGGAAAAGACTGGGGTTTTTTCTCCACATAAATTAATTAGGAAAAAACCACAAGCAATTATATGGAAATTGCTTTTTATTTTAATATTTCCCTAATGCATTCGGTTTCTTAATCGAAAATTGAAATTGAGACAACTGAAAACAAACATACGATCAACTTGACAACAAAATTTCATGTTCTCTATAGAGAATCCTGGCAGTGACATTTTTCTCTTTATTATACACACCTAGCTTATTCTGAGTGCTATTCACTAGGAAAACAATATTTTAGAGTCTCTGCAATTTTTTAAACAATTTGCTTAAATGATTACAAAAGCAAATTGTTAGTGAGAAGACCTGCACATTATGATTATGCAGTTCAGGTAAGTAGTGTAAATAAATAATAATTACTACGGTGTATGTAATAAGTGTAAATAAGTAATAACATCTCTGTGGCTAAGCATTTTCAAGTTAATATAAAACAAAACCAAATTGTTAACAAGAAATATAAACTTCATTGAACAGAATGAACTCCAGAGTGTTTTACCTGAACTGAGAAGGGAAAAGAGAAAAAAAGCACTGGAAAACCGCTTAATCTGTTTTCTCATTCCCTGATGCTAGAAAATTAGGAAAGTTTAAAGAAAAGCATTGTTAGTTTGCAAAAACTGCTGAACATAATTAACCAAAGAGGAAATGATACCTCATGTGGGCATACATAATTTTATCCATATTTGGTTGGCATTTTATAAACAGTCATCCTCCAAACAACTAAAAACTCCTTCAGCAGGCTCGTTTCCCACCTCTATATTTAGTGTTCAAGCCTCAAAAATACATATTTCTGACCTTAATAAGTCACTCTATGTGTTAAAAGACAACATTTATTCATGAGTACACTGAAAAGGTTCTCACATAAAATCTCAAATGCGTATTTGTTGTAAAAGATTTATACCGAGTGAATATACTGGTATATCAAACGTACCTAAAATAAAACCACAGCATTTATATTCTACTTTCTTTCAGTGCACTACCAAACTATTATTAGTCTGCCTTTAAACAATCCGCAGGGGTCTCTTTTTCTAATTCTCAGTGGTATTATCCCTTCTTGAGAGCAGAGTTAAACAGGCACAGCACTGCCTGATGGAGTCATCAGACAGTAATTCTTGAGCAACAAGCAGTTTAAGTCATCAGTGTCATTATACCAATTTCAACCCTCAATTTAAGTAATTTATTAGTGCACAGAGTTGGATGGAAAGGCTTGTATTATTTCATATTCAACCTTTGCCATAAGACAGACCATAATCAGCACATCTGAAAAATGTCAATTCCTTAGTTACAGTATAAAATATCAAATAAACCCAATGAGAAAGGCTGAAGGGATCAAGTGATATTCTTTCTTAGCAGGAAGTCCCATTGCTGGTCCTGGCACCAAAGCAAGGACCCTCTGCTTCCATAGCCAGTCTCCCTGTTATTTTCAAAGTTTCTAAAATGTTAGTATTCCCACTCAGTGTACAGTATCACACATTACTTATAAGCAAGTTTTGTTTTGCTGGATCCACACAATCAGTTTAGGATATCTTGCATCAAACTTCCCAGTGAAGAAGATAAAACTGCAACACAATCCCATTAAATGCAACAGGATATAGACAACTCACCAAGACTCAGCGATGCAGACGACGATTTCTAGGGGCTGTGTCTGCAGGGGTTCTCACTACTCAGATACATCTCAATCATGCTAGGAACAAATTTGAGACAAAAATATTAGTCTTTTTTTTTTTGGAGATGGGCATAGAAGAACAAAAGTATGATGTTTAGCACATTGCTGTTTTAAGCATAACACAACAAGGGAAACACAAACTTTGCAGAGCATTATCTGCTGTTCCAAACACAACTACAACCCCCTTCCAGCTGCACAATCACTCCAGTCACACAACTTCCTTTCTACCTGCTGCCTACTGCAAATTCACAGTGATAGCAGCTAAAATGTTTACATTAACTTATACAGTACACAGACTCTATTTTCACTGAAGAATCTGTGAGAATTCTGAAAGTGCTTGGTTCCTTTTTTGGTTGACTGCTTGATTTGACAGCACATTAGTTTCAAATCTCTAAAAACAAGAAACTCATGTTCTTTCAATCATTATTATAAGTTGCATGTACAGAAGCATGTTTCTTCTCTCAGCCTCCACTTAAAATACTCCTGACCCAAGTGACAAGCATCAGTGAATAGAAAGCCTTTCACTCGTGTGGAGTCCCATAAAGCAGTAAAGAGTCCTACAGAACAGAGGCTATACATTGCACAGCAAAATATTTCTTCAGGGGAGGAGAAGTGTGACACTGCCCACACAAATATTATACCTGAATTTCTGTTTGTAGGTCAAATAGCACTTTATGTCCAGTATATCCAAGCAAACTAGCAAGCAAAGGAGAGTTTTCAACTTTCCTACTCTAATAAAAAGGCAGAACATAAAACAAATGAAAACGCCAATAAAACTAAAGATACACTACAAGAGTCATCAGGAAAAAAAAATTAACAAAAAAACCCCCACCACAAACTAATTATGCTTCAAGAATTTAGAATCAACTTCTTTCTTTGTCATTTCTGCCATCTTACAGAAACCTTCTTCAAAGAAACTCTGTATAAGTTCTTTCAGTCACAGACAGGATACCACTACAGTAATAGACTATTTAGGGGCACCACTAACAAAGAAGTATTCTTATATAAAATACACACATATATATTCTTATACACAATACACACAAATACAGAAGATAAGACTACATTATTTCCTCAGGAATGTCCAAAAAGCTCACAAGCTCTATGGATCACAAACTCAGGGCTTTGAGTGTGTCCTTGTTGACAGAAAAAAATCATCTTGTCTCAGAATAAAATTTTAGGTAATCTTCTATATGTTTTGGCAGTTCAGAGAGACACCCAAGAGAGGTCACAGTCTCAGCAGCAGAGGGGAGACCTCTTCCCCTGAGGAGCAGTGAACAGGACACTGCCTGTGCAAACAGGAGCATTCCCCACTCATCTCCTGTCTTTTACCTGCTGGGTGTCAGTGAATGAGTACTCTACTGCCATTTTGTTTCTTGACAACTAATGTGCCTGCTCACTTTTATTTTCCTGCTGGTTTCCCCTATTTTTGCGTCCCACCTCCTGGTCTCTGTGGCCTCCAATACAGCTGCTAAAGGAGTCTGCACATAAATCATGTGGCTCCTGACCATTACAGTTGTGTCCACAAGGCCCCACTGGAAGAACAAGCTTTGCTGGCTTTGATTTGTTCTATTCATAAAACGTATAACAATAATATTGTCTGAAAACAAAGACAATGCATTTTAGCTTCACAGCAGAAGCACTACCTTCGAAACACAAAAACATGACTAACAAGATCTTTCTTCCCAAAAAAACCTCTTGAATTATAGAGCAACCAGCGACAGGCTCCTGTAACTGAATAGATGTGATACCTAGTACATTTCTGATATATTTCTCTGACTAAACTAGACCATCAGTGAAGAAAAGAAGGGATGAACATGAATATGGACAATGAAATTATCTGTTAGTCCTTTGCCTTCCCTTCTCAAGCCCATTCTGGACACAGCGGCAAAAGCAAGCCAACTACCACCTATGCCTAAGCAAATTTACACCCAATCCCACAAGAATCAGGAGCTTCTTGGGATGACCCTCAGAACCCAAGGGAAACCACTCTCACCTGAAGCCAGGTCTCACAGCGGCGTAGCTCTGTTAACAGTGGTGTACAAAGGCCCACATGAAGAGCAGGTCACTGCTTTCATGACCTGAACAATTCCCAAATTATGAACATTACCTACGATATAAAAATGGAATAAACCACAGCCACACCTGCCATTTTCCAACACCACCATCCAATCCCCCATCCCACAAAGAGTAAAAGAAAACGGTTTTAAAGGTCAAAAAACCTCAACTAAAAACAATTGATATGGAAAAGAATAGCCCACTGTCTGCCTTCTGACTTCAGAACACTTTACACCTTTATTTTCCTTTTGTGCACAGTCACTTCTTTCCTTTGTGGTCTCTATTCCAGGTACCTAAGATGCGTTTACCTCCTTGGTCCATAAAAACTTCATTATGAACAAAACACACAACATCAACACTAAAAACTGCAGCTAAGCTGAAAGGGAGTGAGAGCTACCACTTTCAGACACACTTGGAAGAGATCATCCACAGCATGCAAGTTTAGTGAGCGTGAACTTGGTGAGATTAGGGAGGCTTTTCTCATCTACATCGAGTCTTCAAGTTCCATCATCCCTAAACTAAGAAGAAAAGGAGCCACAAATGATCTCACCATCGTGCAGTTATCACTAGCTCCACACAGAACTGTACCAAGAAAATATTTTGAGGCCTCATGAAAAATTCAGTATCTTTGTTTCAAAGTAATGCTTAAAAAAAATCCAGCAAAACAAGCAAAAGTGTGTTTGCACTGCAAATGCCAACAAAAATTGGCAAGCAATTAAAATAAAAAAACCTTTAAACTATGCTATTAGAGCTACATTTTATACCCTGTAAAGTATCAACATAGTAATCTTTTTTTGCACCCAAGACAATGGCAACAACTCTTCCAGAATCTTTTAAAGAAAACAGTAGATTTCTAGATGTAAATTTTAATTTTGGAAAAAATACAAAGATTTAGATTACATGAAGAGCTTTTCTCCTTGAGACTGTAATTGAAAATTGGAGATTATTTTTTTATTTCTATACACTCGATATTCTCCACGAAGAATTTATTTCAGAAAATGGATAGAACAGGATGAGGACATTGTCCATGTATCTGGAGACCAAGGTATAAAGCTGAATGAGAACAGCAAGTGAAATTAGTTGCAATAATCACATGTATTTCTCAGAAAATATAAGTAGTTGGTCAGCAAGTCCTGACAATAATTTTGAAAGAGTAAAGACAAAGGGCTGAAGGGCTACTTTGTGAATTCAAAGCATGGTATAAGCAGAACAAAGAAAAATAATCTCCTCTGTAGCCCAGATGATACTTGAACTCTCAGATTCACAAATATTAAAGCTTATGACCTTGGGTTTTCTTAGGGTTTGGGTTGCTTTGAGGTTTTTGGGGTTTTTTTTAATTAATTTCTAATTCCATCACACAGGCATATGATGAATTTGTAAATTTATAAAAATATGTGTACTAAAAGTGTCCGTATATACTCTCAAATTTATTCACAAGCAGACTTTCCTTTATTCTCAAGAAGTTTTCTTTTCAAATGCAGTTTAGTATCACCTACATAATCCAAGAGGTACAAATAGGTGACAAACTGCATTGTTTTTAATTGGAGTGATTTTCTTCAAAATCCATGGGCCAGGCTCATTAGAGATCAATACTGACAGCAATGAAAAACTAAATCTGTTTGCACACAGATGAATTACAGCATAGGCAGAGTAAGAGTAAAATTCCATAATAATTCTGATTTAACAAGCAAAATGTTCTTTCACTTTCCATGCTCATTCTTCAATCCCAGGCTTCTCCACTGAGGCAGCCAATAAAGCAGCCAATTGTGATATGCCCACTATAAATCCTACCCAAGAGCAACAATATGTCTTACAGAGCTCACTAAAAAAGCATCAAAATAGCAACTCTCAGTCAACACTACAGGAGATATATGTTCTCACTATATCCCCTCATAGAAACTCATACTACCTAAAATTTATGGATAAATCAACGCATTTGGTAGATATTTTAATTAATTTTTTGCCTATACTCTCTGCCATTCCAATAATCCAATAAAGGTTTCTATGTAATGGGGACTATTCTAGCAAAATACAAGTTTTCCTTTCCAAACAGAAAATAACTTCTTGAAGTTCAAAAACAAAGAGAAAAATGTAAATAGGATTTACTGAGGACATTGCATCCTAGCTGCAAAAAGCAAATGCACATTCCAAACAAGCTTCTGAATACCTAAGTAATGGGAGCACACTCACAGAAAGAGTGAGATTTACTATCAGTTGTAACTGCTAAAATAAGAGCAAAGGAAAAATAATATCTGTCAGTAAGTCTATTAATGGGAGATTGTTATGGAAGCCATTTAAGGAAGTGCAACACTTGGAACAGCATAATGATGAAACTGCAGAATAAAAAAAATGTGCATATTGTTAATATGTTGTGGTATAGCTTCAGACGTTTAAATTAATGAACTAATTTCAAACTTCAAGATGTCAAGCACTCCAATGACGATACATTTTCCATAGGAATCATTTCCATAATATACCAATAGAACTCTTAAATAAAATTTCCATTAGTCTTTAATTTGAATAACTTGCAATTTCCACAGAAAAAGATTGAAAAATCATAAACAGTTATAAAATGCAGTGCAGCAAATCTACGAAATCCAAGATCTATTTTTCAAACTATTCATCAACTCAAAATAATTGCAACTCAAAATAATAAAATCAGCAAAAGTATTCCAGATGCTCAGGAGAGGAAAGACTGTTCTAGGTAATAGATAAATGTAGGACTGAATGAAAGAAAATTAATTTCTTCCACTCATTTTTCCATCATATAAATGCTATTTCTGAATACTCACAACACTGACAAAATTGCTTTGTCTTAAAACTGTCAAACACATTCCCTGGGTTTTTCGTCTTTCTTTTTTCTTTTTCTAATTCTGTATCCTAAATTGATTAAACTATACAACCTGTCCTCTTTCATGTCAGATTTCTACTTGGTATGTTTTGAAAAGGCTAAGCTACTGAATCATTAAAACAGGGAGTGTTTGCATAATGTAAATACTCCTGACAAACTACTAACTGTAAAACTGGTAAGATGCCTTCATAATATGTAACCACTGATGTAATACTCAAAATTATTCTTACTACTCGAAGTTACCATTTCAGCAATACATATGACTGTTTAAAATGCTATTCCAACACAGAGCAGGAGTCTTGGCAACTGTATTTTATTCCCTGAAATCATAAAATATTATCAAAATATTATCTCTAATAAATACATGAAATATATGTTATCTAAGCTCCATTATCCTGATGGGTAAAAGCCAAAGAATACTTCTGTAAGGTTTAAATTCCCAAGAGAAGAAGAGCTCAGATCCTGTCTGCAAGCACACAATGGAATCACAGCTGACGATGCACATCTTTTTCTGGATGTCTCCATATGCTCAGGAGGGTTTTTTCCCCTCCTCTCCCTCCCTGTTTCTCCCTCTCCGCCTCCCTTGCTTCCAGCATTACATTGAAGAATTTGTCATTATCTGCTGCCAGAAGTATAAGAATGTTTCAACAACTAACAAAAATAAAGTAGTGCAGTGAACTTCACCTCATTTAAAAATAAAAAATAGGGGATCCTGCCAGAGTAGCTGTCTGTAACTAAGTTAACTAACAGCAGAAAATGGGTGGATGAATGGATGCTGTTATACATATGCCTTCTACAAAGTAATTATCAATGTTACTCTGTTCTTAGTTTAAAATGCTGTGTCACACAGCAGAGTATATACAGTAACAACACATTTAACCTCTGACCTCTAAAGCCAAACATGGACATAAATGAATATTGAGCATTTTAATGCCTATCAGAACACTGAAGAAATGTGTGGAATTTGTTAAATATACCCACTTGCATGCAAACTGCATTGTTTAGAGAGGCCAGCCACAGCAAATATACAAAGAACTGAACATTGCAAGAACAGTTTTAGTTCAGTGTTCCCCTTCTCCAATGCACAATCTATCAGTGCTCGGCAGACAAAGAGAGTTATGTTTATATTTAAATTTGGTAGCAGTCTTTGGTTCGTTATTTTTCTTTCAAATGAACTGACAGCATCCTGAAGGCTTAGACTTCTTAAGCCTCTGCAATTCTGGTGTCAGGTGCTAGAGAAACTCCAGCTGAGCGCAGAAGCCCAGATTTTGCCAATGAGACAGTGACATCAGCAACAAAGGCAAGGAGCAGAAGACAGTGGGCATTGTAGCAGCAGCTGGCTCGCTCACTGACTTTGTTCTTCCAGCTACAAAATCCGGCCTCCCTGCAGATGGGCTAGCTCTTACTGGTTTTTTGAAGGACGGAGGGAAAAGTTGGGAATGCCAACACTACAGAGGGTTTACATGCCTCTTCCAACAGTGCCTTTCAGCCTTCTAATGAGCAAGCTACGCCCTAAATGATTATAAGAACATAAACATTATTCTTAAGTAATTAATCTTTACTTCAGAGTCTCAGTTTAATGCAACATACTACACCACATGTGAATAAATCCCTTATATTTTTTAATGTTTCCACTGGCAATAACCTTTATTTTCTCTCTCAAATAACACAATTCCAATTTAAAAACTTAAACTGATTCCAAAAGCATCATTCTTGACAGCAATAAAGTATTCCTTCCTCAAATGTCTTGAGTTTCAAATTTAGCACTGACACCAGCAGGACACACAATGAGGAATTTACACACTTAGTGAAGAAGTGCCTTCAGACATTGCAGAGATACTGAAGAACCACATCAGACATGGATTCTGTCCCTAGTAAAGACCACAAGCCTGAGAAAATACAAAGTTGAGAAATCTTCAGGGTTTGTGTGAAATAAAAGAGTACAGTGAGTAAAGAGATGAGGTGATTGCAGCACGTTTTACATGCATTTATTGCATAATGTCCATCGAGATAAAAACATTAAAAATAATGTGATTCTTCAAAATATTGCATGATGTTCAAAAAAGATGAACCTTTCCTCTTCAAGTTGTACTCAATGTTTTTGAAGGTTGTCCATGACCAAGTATTTTCTTTAAGTCAGTAGATAACCAAGATTTCCAATGAACATTAAGCTTCTCACTCTTAAGGATTAACCATTTGGGGGCAATTTACATATGACACAACAGAGCCAACTTCTATGTCCAGTGCCCAAAGAGCTGTTGCCACAGATGCAAAAGTAAGGGATACAAATGCATGAGTGTCCCTATGTGCTTGCATACACGTCTGTACGTGGAAATATGTGCAAAGCTGGTATATCCTATTTCTGCCACCACTGCTGACGTAAACAAACAAGTGTTCTGGAAAAAAGCAGGAGGCACCAAGTACCTACACCAAGTGTGATAAAACGACCAGCTTCCATCTATACTAAGCTGTGCTTAAGAAAACAACATCTCTGCTTTGGGGTGTAATATATTCGGTATGACATTAAAAACTGTCTACAACATGGTCATTTCTCAGAGAGCATCCAACACAGCAGACCACCAGCTCCCTCCCTTTGGACACTGCCAGAGGATTCCCCCAGGAGAAGAGCCCACCAGGTGGCCCAAGGCTGCCACTGGGTTGGTTATAAGGAGCCAGGAAATTAACTGACTAGAGCTGTTTTTATAGTTCAGTACATAAAAAAACCAAAGGGATAAAATCCAAATGACTGCCTTCAGCCACAATGGAAGAACAAGGAAAAAGATGCTTTAAGTACAAAGACTGGCAGTCTTAAATGCTTACTTATTTACAGTGGCAATAGAGCTCTGCTGTAACTGCCATAGCCAGGCACTATATGCTTAGCTCAAATTATACTTAAACATTATGGGCTGAGTTCTAAAGCCTATTCACCTGCTTCTCTGCTTCTTACTACACTGAGAGGAAAAAAAAAAAAAAAAAGAAAGAAAGAAATATAAAAACAATTGATTATTATCGAACAAGCAGGCTATTCTCCTTTCACAAGGAGACTCTCCTGGCTAAATTGCAAGTGCATTTATACAGTGTCCCACATACATACACTTCGGACCGAAGTATACAGGCTAACTCAAACTAAGTTTATATCATGATATAAAGATATCACGACTTCCTGGTGACTACCAGCAACCTCCTTGCTTTTTTTTCTT
>VXBR01003299.1:2178557-2205323 GCA_013400215.1 Cisticola juncidis | reverse complement strand
AAAAAAAAAAAAAAAAAAAAAAAAAAAAAAAAAAAAAAAAAAAAAGAAAGAGTGTAAAAAGTCCTGGAGAAACAGCTTTTCCTCTGACCTGATTTGTCATATCTGTGCAAATCTCTGTAGCAAACAAGCTAACAGTTAGATAGGCCATAATCTCATTTACCTCACAGTTGTGATTCATTCTGCGATGCAAAGTGAAACAATGGTTCACTGGGGTGAAAAAAAAGAAAAAAAGTATGTCTTTAATTTTGTGACCATAAACAGTCAAATTTAGAATTGCACAGATAATTTTAATTCCAGCATTTCTTTTTTAGGAACACTTGATTTTTAATTTTTATATATATATATATATCTTTCTTTAACATAACCAAAAATCATTATTAAACTGATACCTAAATCCATCAGGAAAAGCAAGAAAGAGCTTTTAACTTGCTGTGGTAGGAGCATAAAAGTTCATAGAACATGGAGTTTATAGTCTCAACATTGACAAAAAAGCCCTGGCTCCTATATGGCTGAGTTTCCCAGTCAAACTGTGTGGGAGAGGGGATTTAACTACACACATGTGCTCAGATCCACTGAAATTTGTTACAAGCTTCTAACTCATAAGCAAATACATTTTGTCATCTAAGGCCGAACCCCAAAGCCCTGGTTACAAGTATCACCGTGTGCAAAGACCAATAATTATGTTATTCTTAACTGCTGTTCTTTAAAGGGAAGGGACCATCTTCCAGATGGGAAGTAGATTTGATAAACGCACTTCAGTGCAGATTTTATTCAGCATTACAGCTCTTCTCTGAAACTTCTCCAGTGTCACCATTTCTGCATTGTGCTGACTAGAGCTGGACGTAGTTTTTCAGCAAAAGCTTCATCCATTCTAAACAAGAGTAATGCAAGCTTCCTGTCATGCTCTTGTATTCACTTTCCTCCCCTTCATTCTTCTGCTTGCTATTTTGTTCACATCACTTTATGCATTCATTTGATTATTCACTGTGATTTGCAAACCTTTCCTGGTGTGAAAATTAACATTGAGAGAAAATTTTAATTATTTTGAGTTTTCAATGAGATTTGGTTGAATTTCCTCTCATGACATTTTTCCCCTTAATTAACAGGAAAAAAATTCAAAATCTGAATGCAGCCATGTTTTCCTGGTCAGTACAGTCATATATTGTCAAGGTTCTTTTTTCTTATCTTTTCTACCTACAATATTTCTTTAAAAATTGGTACACAGAGTAAAACTAGCACTTGCAGATGTGTTTCTAACTGGTTTTCAAATAAGTAAAGTTATTTTTCCATAAGGTGAAAGGTTATGAACAAATTGTTGGTAGTTTATAAACTTGGTAGGCCATTCAGGTATGGCTGCTGTCTCATAAAGCTCTACCTGCAGCTTATATGCATAAGGAAGAATGGTTTATGTGCACCTGCTGACATCAGGGCTATATATAACACAGCTGTTGGTGCACAAAGCTTTTTCTCATGAGCAGCTGCATTTACTCTGTGGAATCACTTTGCCCACCTTTATGGGGAATTGAATCCCCACTTATTCATTAACTTTCCCAAGTGGATTTAAATATGGTCTTTATGAAACCAATAAGATTCTTGTTGACACTATACACCTAACTGAAACCCACAAAAAAATTTAAGACCATGTAAAAATATTCCACCATCTTAACCTTCCTCAGGATTCAGGGGACCTGTTGAGGTCTTCTGCTTGAAGTCTCATCTCCAAGTAGGGCCAATTTTGATGTTATTCCAGGTTTTTCAGGATCATTACCAGATGACTTTTACAGTCTCTACAGCCTCTTGGAACTACCCATTCCACAATTTGAAGACATTTGTGAGGTGTTTTTTTCCCTTATGATGTCTAATTGGTCTGTTCCAGCTTATGCCTGTTGCTTCCCACAATGAGAAGGTTACTGTGGACTTCCTAGAAGGTTCCATCTTCTCTATATGTACCCATTAAGAAGCTGAGAAGAACATTAAAATTTGCACCAGCCTTTTCTTCAGACTAATGGCCTGACCTTCTCGGTCTCTTCTTGTAAATCATGTGTTCCAGCACCCTCACCTTTTTAGTGGCCCTCCTCTGGATTTTCTTTTTTATGTCTGTGTCTTTCACACACTGGGTAGCTTAAAACTGCACTCAGTTTTCCAGATGTAGTCTCACTCTATGGATAGGAATAACTACTTTTCTCTGCCTCCTGGCTATTCTTTTGCTATTGCAGCCCAGGATGCTGTTGACCTTCTTTGTTGCAAGGTCACTGCTGACTTACTTGTTGCTCACCAGGACTCCCAAATTTCTTGTTGAAATTCCTCTCCTCTTGCTTTAGCCTCTAGCTCATAAAGCAATGACTGTTCTGTACCAGATGCAGAACGCTGCACCACCAGTCATTGGACTTGCTGAGGTTCCTGCCAGCCCATTTCTCCTGTCTGCCAAGGCTGTCCAAAGCACTGCCCACTGTCTCCCATTTTGCTGTGATCTGCTCTTGATCTCATCACTGAGACTGGGCTGTGTTACACTGCAGCAGTCACAGCATCCACCCTGGAAGCACACAGGCCACCAGCAGGATCTGCTCCTGCTGCTCACAGCCCTTGAGGCCAATGTCTAGTCAGTGTTCCTCCTTATCTTCTGCTTACCCTAGCTCAGACCTCTCCAGTGTGGTTGAGGGAGGTCTGTGGTTGATTGTGTCTAAAGCTTTGTTAAAGTCAAGATAAATGACACCAGCTGCCCTCCAGTTCTCCACAGATTCACTTATCTCATTATAAAAACCAGTCACATTGCTCAGGCCGAATTTGCCTTTTGTAAACCCTTGCAAAGAGAGAAATGGATACACTAACTTGCTGCCTGCCCCCAGGCACCCTATTGCCTTTCACACACCTGGAGAAGGTGTCCAGGAGGATTTACTCTTTAATCCTCCCACAGACTGAGGTCAGGCTGGCCAGCCTGTAGTTGCTTGGATCTCCCTCCTAGAAAATGGACTTGACATTTCCCTTTTTCCACCTTCCCCCATCACCTTTACTCACTACCCTACCACACCAAGCCCCTGGCATGATACACACACCCCCTATAGTTCCTACAACTACAGTGACTCTCCAATCTCCATTCACATCTCCAAACTATTGCCAATTATCCTGCTTCCATTAGCCCTTTACCACAACCTGCCCTTTCAAAATAACACATGGACTTACATGGCTTCCTTTAAAGCATTTGGGATCTGGCTCAGGTTCTTCAAGGACACTTAGGCTTTATCATGATTTGATGCAGTGCTACAACAGTCTCCTTAAGAGCTTGCAGTGAAGAGCATATCCTAGACATATAGTGCTTATATAGTTATAAAATCTTTTTCCTTGAAAAACTTAGAAGATAAATATATTTCTTTTTTGCACCCCAAATAACAAGCTCCTAACTAAAAAAGTTGGGTTAATTAAACATCTTGTTGTATGATTATGGCTTATTAATTCAATAATCTGCTTCACAGTATTTTTAAATAAAATTATCTCAAAAAGCTTAATACATTTTTAATACAAAAAATCAATCAAGATAAATTTTACCAAATAAAATATTTTGAACACGGTTATAAAAGTGTAGGCTAAGAATAAGAATTTTGACTGATATTTGTTCAAATATTTTTATACTAGAATAAGAGACTCGTTTTACTCATGCTACTTTGGTAAAAAATTCATGCTAAGACAAAATAATGTTCAGCTGAATGGAATATACCTGGAGAACCAAAGCACAACTGCTGTAATTGTACCAGAAGTGTATTTATTTGTCTCATACTGTAATGTCATACCAAAACCCTTGCCTTTTTACCTTTCTGGATACATCTTCATTTAACTAGCCTGCTTGTTTCTGTTACTTTCCTTCAGCTATGTATAATAATTGTGACCATGTGAAATGCTGGATCAGACAAGCAAAACCTGCCTCTAAAGCTCTTCTTGAACACTGTGAGGAGACTGCTGAGCAGGTGACACCAAAGTCCAACCCTGAGAAAAGGGGTAGTACCTGCTGGGTGCTCCTGGACCCAGTGCCTGGTGATTTCCAGAGGTCCTTTCCAGCCCCAAGGAAGTCTGTGGCTCTGTGATATTTTTGTGGAAAAAATATCTTTATGCTCTTCTGCCTTATTTTGCACTACTCTCCAAATTCTTCAATTGCTCTTTTCTTTAACCACTTTTTTTTCCTCTTTGCCCTTAATTTCTCTTTTATCTTTGTTTTTGCCAGTCTTTTATTCTCAGTCTCTCCCATATTCTCATCCTGCAGTATGTGTTCAGCAATAGTTTGCTGTGACATATTCTGTGTATTCATGCAGTCTATCAAAAAAGAAATTTCCATCCCCCCTACTGAGGATTTAAAAAGCCCAGCTCACCCCTGTACTCTGCCTTTAACCAGAGTGGTAAACAGCCCTCAAGCATACACATTAAGGCGCAGAACTGAGCTCCTTATAAGAAATAAAGGTAGAAGTGTTTCATTATGATTTTACTGGCTAAAGAGCAGCTTTGTCTTTCCCTTCTAATTATACTGTTGAATATGTTAACCTACCTTTTGTTTAGAATTGTGCAACACTGTCTTCTTTCCTTGATTTCCTGCACTGGAATACACAAATTTTTGTACCTTCACCAGATTTCCATATTGAAGAGCGTTTGTGAGGAAGGACATAATTAAAGGCCATCCCACCATTAGCAAGTGGAAATACACATATTAACAAGCCCCCTTTGTGCTTCTCTCCTTGGGATGTGCCTTGAAAATTGATTCTAAGGCAGATTTATTAATTCATAATTAAGAATTACTTCTCATTGTTGACCCTATACATTAGAAAACCTTCCTCCTAAATCACGAGCGTGCAACTCCAAGTGACTCTGCATCTTCTGTGCTGAAAGTACTTTCTACACTTACTATTAAGATGGTTACACCTTGAGTCTGATCAACCTCTGCTTACCAATGGCCAGTTACTATATAAATCTAGAGTTGTGTACACATGTAAATTTACCAGCTCATGTAATTAGAATCCAGAAGATAGAAAAAAATCAGAGTGGTAGTGAAACATGTTTTTAACTGGAAAAAACAAAGCATGTCTGTACAAGCAACACATTTCATGCAGCAGACTTAAAATTTGCCTCCCTCTTTTGCAGTTCCTAATGCCATTGTGAAAGAAATGAAATTAAGATTGAAGGATGACAGTGATTTAGTCACAGAACCAGTTGAATGACTTTCCAAACTGGAGGCCACAGATAGCTTTTTGATTTACAGATAGCACAGAAGCTTGATCTTAGAAACTTTTAACTGAAGTAAATAAAGTCCAGAAAGTATGAAGTAAATTTAGAGTCTGGCTTCACTTCAAGAGTTAAGAGTTTTAAGTTATACATCTGTAAATTCAGACAATCAGCCTCTTGCTCTATTTTTTTAATCATTAAGCTTTTTAAAATTTATTTTTATTTTTAAAACAATTACATTTTCATTAGCACTTCCCAAGCTCATGGGTTTTTTTGACTGTCAACCCTAAATCCTAGAATAACAAATTTGTTGTTTGGAATTATTTTAATCTAACAAAATTAGGAAAAAAGTATTGTTCCTGAGCTTTTTGGACTATGTTGTAGGAGGTCTTCTCTGAGACTGCCTCCATTTCCCCCTGATGCATGGCCTCTGAAACTCCTTGACATCAGTTTCATCTGACTCACCAGAGGCATCAAGAAAGGGAGTCATTCTCAAAGACTGAGCCAGAGAGTGCAAGACAACCAGAACAGTTGAAGATTTCCCTAATCAGTTTGGACATCTGTCCTCTTTCCCTGAACAGCTCCTTGGATTTGCAGGCTCTGGTGGTCTCCTTGCACTGCCTTCCCTGCTGTAGGGGTAGATACTATTGCCACATGAACCTCCATCTGTAGGCCGAGATGACACACAGTTCACAATACAGCAAGAAATTCCGTGGGTTCCTTTCTTCTTTCTTGCACCAGGAAGAAGAGGTTCAGAACACTGAACTTTGAGTAATCACTGGTCATCAAAATTGTCACCTCACCGAAATGAGTCTCTGCTCCATCCTCCCTGCACACTTGAGGAGACAGCTCTACATCAGTAAAAGAAAGTTCACATTTCTGAAGTTGTAATCAGAGCACAGTACATTCTCATCTCTGTTTTTTCTAGACAGAAGATTTGCTTTTACAACACATTCATTAAATATGGCTCATCAGGAAATAGTAAAGTTAGGAAAAGCCAAGGCTGAAGAAGAGAGAGGCTACAATTGTATTTGTCTTGATATTTTTTCTTGTGCTGTTGCACTGCAGCCACTCCACTTTTAAGTTCTCAAATACATTTGTAATAATTATACCAGTGTTTAAAATTATTAGACGATAAAGTTGTTTCATTTAAAATTTTGAAGAGGAAAGGGAATAAGGGAGAAATGGGTACACTGACCGAGGGCTGTATTTGCAGTGAGACAAAACGTGCTTGACTAGGTGCTTGAAAGACGATGCAAATGTACCGAATGGTTTGGAAGAGCACAATTTGTAATCGTGTGTGCACTTACACACAACTTAACCAACTCAGCCTTACCATTGTGTGGTGAGTCCAACCTGACAGCGAAGGCAATGGGCTCTGTCAATAGCTCTGCTTGCACTCTTTAAATCAACAAGTGTTTTGCAAGAGCCACTGTAGCCCTAAGGTTTCGAAGAGAAGCGATGTAAAGCTATTCCTCCTCCCCCACCCCTGCACTCCTTTCTGCTCTGTCCCTCTCGGAAGGCGATTTACAGCCTGAGCGTTCGCCACTTGTTTTGATGCTTACACTTAAGAAAGATCCCGCGTTAGACAATTCAAGTATGTTTGATGAGATTCTTATAACTCCTGTGCTTGCTGTGATGCAGGCTTCCAGAACAAATTGTCCTTTGTGCTCTCCTCTGCTAAGTCTCAGCCATATGTTTACCAAATGGAAAAAAAAAATGTTCTATGAAGGACAGACTGAGCTGGGACAAAGGTGTCCATCAGAGAGAACCAAAGTATTAAGGGGAATTTAATTTCTTTATAGAAAACTATCACATTCCATCTTAGTTTAAATACAGCTGGGTTGGTTAAATATATAACCTGAATCCAGAAAGAAAAAATGTAACCACGAGATCATGAGGCTGAAAGAGGTCAGGAGGCCATCTGTGTCCACCCCCCTCCTTTAAGACTGATGATGATCAACACCTGTCTCACTCCTAATGGATCGGTCTAACCTGTTCTTAATGACCTGTAATGAAGACATCTCAGCCTCCCAGGCAACTGCAGTGCTTTAAACTTCTCACCGTAAGGTTTTGTAGTGCTTAAACAGGGTTTCTTTTGCTGCAGTTTAGCCCTTTATCTTCTCCTCAAATCTACCACAGATATAGAGATTTTTTTTTCTCTCTCTTTTTGCTATTCTCACCCTTAAGCAGAGCTGCAGCAGAATTCTCTTCGTTCTGTTGCTATCCTGAGCAAACCCAGCTCCTTCCTGGGCACATTTTGCCGGTCCCTGCTCACTCAAGCTGCTGTGGGCTTTCTGCTCTTGGTGCAGAGAAATGAATTTATTTTTGATACCCAGCATACTGCTTAGTTGGAGGCTTTACTGGTGCTGGAAGCATTACTTTACCATTGCTATAGTTTGCCATGCAAACTGTATGTCACTTCCTGCTTCCCAATAATTATTTGTTTCTCCCTCACCCCCCCTACAATACGGCATTGCTCAGTGTTGTTCAGAGATCAGATATACAATCCTAACTTTAGGATTCCCCAAATTTTAAAATGCAGTTTAGTACATTATTATATACATTGCATTGACGTAAAGACATTCATCACTTAAGATGGAGACCTTTCCTAGTCATTACTTAAAGAAAAATTGAAGAAAGAAACTAAGAGCTATTTAGAGCACAAATATTTGTATATTTTGGCAAAATCAAGACTCTAAATCAAAGCATAATAAACAAATAGCACCACTAGTGTTTGTGAGCAGATCTGCCTGAATTTTTCAAACACAATGGCACGTGCGGTTTTTTTCTGTGCTTTCTGTATTTCTACAAATCAGGATCGAGAATATCAGCGAACCACCAGAAAACTACAGAAAAGGCTCAGTAACACCTCATTATAGTGTTAAGACAAACATTCTGATATGCAGGGGGGAAAAAACCTTTCCAGGATGGAGAAGGATACTACTTATGTCTGTGAAACTGAGATGGTCACATTTGCTTAGGTGTTCTGTTCATAGCTACGTACTTTTCTAAACAGGTCACAAAACTAAAGGTTCAAACACAGGGCACTACACTTGTGCTGTGGCAGTGATTGTCTCTTGAACACGATCCCATTTTGCTAAGGACTGTACAAGTTTATTGCAAGAAGGTTTTCCCTGGCCAAACATTGCAAGCTAAATACCAGATAAGGAATGGGTGGACTGGAAAAGAAAAAAAAAAAACAAAAACCCACAAAACAAAACAAAAAAACTCCCAAACCACACACCAAAAAAAAAACCCAACCAAAAAACCACCCCAATCTAAGCTACAAGCCCCATCCTCACCCTCTGCCTAGAGACTGGAGTTAAAGAGAACAGTGAAACCCTGGCCAAGTACAGGGTTTGGTATGATAGAGAGGTGTCCTACTCCGGCAGCTGCTAAACTGTTGTTGAGTCACTTGGTAGAAACTAGAGCAGGGTAAACAATGCAACAATTCAAAAAATTCAGGAGACACCCTTAGGTAAGTGATTTGGCAAATATATTTAGCTTTGCTGAGGATACTCACTGAGACTACTTACGTGCCTAAGCACCTTGCTAATCAGGAGGCTATTTAAGCTATTTGGAGTCAGAAACTGAAATGTGTTTGTTTGAAGCTGGTGGGCCTGGTTTTAGCTGGTTCTTGCAAGAGAAAATCATGCGTAATACAATATGCCTTCCAAACATGCGTTTAGTTGAATTTATTTGCTACCGATGTATTAATTATTTGTTACGGATGTATTATTTTAAGATTGTTTTACGTACTCCTTATTGTAGATCCATATCTTTCTTTCTTTTCTGATAAAATGATTTTTTTAAAAAAATCAATCTAGTACTTCACTATTCATTAAATACTTATAATTTTGAGGCAAAGCATGTTTGCAAGCAAAAAAAAAGGTTTTTTTGAAATTACTTAAATCTCATCCCCTACTACTTTGATAAAATCTTTCATTTTAGTTGAATAACAGTCATAGAGGAGGAACCCTGAATTATGATGTGTAGAACAATCTCTCTTCAAGGAAAACCATGTATAATTGTGTATAAATTGTGTATAATTTTGAATGGGTTAATTAACTTTTTGTAGACATGGTTTGGTTTTCCATACTGGCTATATTACATTCAATTTTTAGTTTATAATCTACCCATAAAAACTGAGTTAAATATTACACACTCCTATTAAATTAGTTATATGCCTTTTCTATGGAGGAACTGCTTGTGATATTATTCAGGAATTATATTTGATTGATTACTTTAAAGTGTGTTCAGTTCCACAGTGTCTTTCTTAGCATTCCCTTCACTGACACACTGTGAATACTTGCAAATTTTACAGGAGTAAGAAAAGGTATTGGTTAGAGAAATCAGGTATTATATTTCTGTTTAAACATTAGAAGGCCTCTGCAGCTATGTAGTAATAAATTGCAATTTTCTCATTGTGTGAGATTATTTTCCTTATGTTCTCACTATTCTGTCAAAAACTAGAATAAATTAATTACAATCATGGAGATCAGGGACAGCATGAGCGGGGAGTAGTAGGCTTGCCTATGTCTAATAAGTCTTCCTAATTCACATAACTCAAACAAGAAAATCAAGTGAGCTGGCAAACCCCAAACAATGGAATGAAGAAGTAATGCAAGAGTAATTTCTAATTGATGCTGTTTATTTTGTAGAAGCAGAGCATTTAAACATCTGAAATTTCATCTGAACACCACCATTCAAATATGTTACTTTTAAAACATATGTATCACTTCTCATACAATGCATGATATCTAGAAATGTGCCTATATACACATTATAGCCATAAAATGGCATCTATAAAATCACCAGCTGTAATTATTGATAGCCATTGTAAGTAAACATGCTGAAATCAGGGCAAAAAGACAAAGTAATAGAAGTTGAGAGAAGAAAAGATAAAAAAGTGAATTTCTGAATAGATAAAATGCTAATAAACAAGACCACTTTCAAGAGATAATTCCTCCTCTTTTCATCCACCATGTCAGTTTGGTGACTGGAGTCAGAAATTCTGGAAATGAAATGCAAATTAACATGAAACTGCAAATCAAGTTGTTTCTTACACAAGGAAATGTGCATACATTTTAGATATCCCATAACCCATAACCAAATCATGGCTGAATTGCTACTTCAGAGCAAGTGGAAAGGTTTATTGAAAAAAAAAAAATTAAAAGTTCCTGAAGAGTTAAAGTATGGAAATATCTCTTCATACCTGCAGCAATCTCAAGCTTCATATGTTTTTCTAAGATCTACGTACCTATAATCCAGATAGAAACACATGAGAAAATCCTGTACAGATTGCAATACAGATAGAATCTACCCTGAAATATGGCTTGATTTTATTTAAAAAAAAAAATAAAGCTGCAAAAAAGCACAATGTGAAGGTTCAACCCTACACTGTGTTTTGTAAATGCAAGTATTATTCTAAATACAAGCAGAAAGGAACCTCGCCCTAACTCAAATCACAGTGTCTGCAACTACCACTTAGTGGAAAAAAATAAAAAGAGGACAAGAACACTTTGTAGTTCTTGTGTAACTGGTTCACACACACACAGGTAGGTAGAAATCTGCCTCAAACCCCTGCGTCAGCTCTTTTCCCTGTGAGTGCTGTGTTACCCTTTCCTTGCCCCATGAAATGGGGTGGAACTGCAGGCTGACGTCACTTGCACACAGCAAACCGAGCCGCACAGCACTGAGGGCAGACCACAGACTGCTTCTCTTTGGCTGTACCCAGAGCTTTGTCCAGCCAGCAGCAGCAATCTCACTGCATTGCAAGCTCTCCCTATTGATACTGCTCCTTGCTGCCTGTTCTGAGGAGGAAATGCTGCCACGAGCAAGGCGAGGGAAGCCAAACAGCTTGCAGTGTATCAGCTCCAAACCAAAGGCTTGAAATTCCCTAAACATGCTCGGTTCTTATTAAAAAGCACAGAACAGCTGTACTATTTCACAGTCAATTGCTGTGTTTTATACACCAGTAACCAAGCCCTACTGTCCCATCCAAATTCCTGTGTGTTTGGGGGTTCCAGGTGCAATAGGTGCTGAGGTATTGTAAGTCAGGCAGAGCTTTAGGCACTGAAGGTATTTGTAAATACTTCAGGTCCGTGTAAAACTTCTGAACAAAAACTACCAAACTTTCAAAGCTGACAAAAACTAGCAATCCCAGCTTGGTTTTAATTGTGGAAAAAGCAATACAAGCATTCAACTTTTAGAAAACAAAAAACTGCTTTGGACTTCTTAGCCAAAATAATGAGATGTTATGTAATGCTTGGGTCAAGGTGTCCATTTTGGTTCAAGCCAGGACTGAGGCATGAATATGAACCTCTTGGATTATAACCTGGAAAATTTCTAGTGGGGTACTCTTGCCTCAGCTCTACCCCTTTCAATCAATCCTCACCTTTATCATATCTTCTCTTGGTCTTGACTTCCTCTTTCAGTGAGACCATAAAAAAAATCAGCAGGCTCCCTTTTCAACAACAAAACTGCATTCTTTTCCTCTTGACCAAGAGGGGAGGCCACGAGGGGGAAGGACAGGACTGCAAGGATGGCTGGAGCTTGGGACACCTGCCTCAGTAGGTGCTGGCCAGTGTAATGTGGTTCCCTAGCTCTCCAAAGCCAATGCTCAACCTCAGCAGTTCCTCACAGGCACCAGGAAGAAAAGAAAAATGCACTGCTGTAAATTCAAAGCAATAGTTATGTGAGGAAACAACACAAAAATAATAGACATTCTGATATTTACTTGTTTCTTGCTTTTTAAATAGAAAGCAAATACCACTACTTGCCTTTTTTTTTTTTTAAGAAGTTCTTTTCTTGAAACCTGGACACCAGTTTGATGGGGGGAAGGCTGGAGAACAAAAAAGTTCCTACTCAATAATAACAAAAGACAATACCCCTTTGCCTGCCATAGGCAATGCATTTCATCAAAAGCCACACAACATTGGGTACCAGACAGCAGCAAGCCAGAGACGAGCAGCCTCAGCACTCAGTACCAACAGGGACACATTTTGACTTCTCATATATGAACAGGCCTGAAATGAGAATAAGAAAAACATGTCTGATGCCAGTGGGCCTGGTGCACAGAGGTGGAGCTCACAGCAGCAAAGCTTACTTTGCAATTTCCTTGTATCTCCATGGAACACCTTCTGTGAGCAATTAATTCACTTATGAACTCATTAGATGTTCAACACCTTTAAAACTGAGGCCCTCATTGTTGTAAAAAATTAGCAAAGTATACTAATTCTGTTTGGAGAAGTGAATTTCGCACAAAGTAATAACTGTTTTGTTTTTTTTTTTACTTTAGTTCCTTAGTTAATTTGATTGCATGAATTAAGATGTAGAAGCTTCATCAAGAATACAGCTAGTTAAGTTTCTTCAAGGTCTTTTTTTTAAGGGATACAAAAATTTCAGTTTATGTAGCTTTGTTTGGGAACCTAACATTTACTGAGATAAATGGTACGGTAATTATATTCAATGTTACTGAAAGAAAATGACAGAGAACATTATGTAATCGTTCTATTTCTGCAAATCCATGTTTTTTAGTTGCTAGTCTGCAATCTGTATTTTACCCAGTAATATCCCAATTTCCTCCCTAAGACAAGCTGCAAATTGAGTTTATAGTTTATTTTAATATTTCCTGCCATCAAATTATATGGATAAGAAATCCTGTATATTCGTGCCATAATCCCATTTCTGTAGAAGAAAAGAATATACGTCCTGTAGTATAATATTGTCATGCAAATGGATTTCAGTCTCCCTATCTTAGCTTGCCCAGACTTTGAAATCTTTTAAAGTAAACAACATATTTTTTTAGGTTAGCTGGAGAATGAACTTAGAAACTTCACATGGGAAGTTGAGATATAATCTTTCAAAATGAACAAAATAATGGAGAGTAAAAAAAAATCCTTGTTTAACATGGTTTTGCTTAGAGTTCCATTAAAAAATGAAGAACAGTTCTCCAAGCCCTTCACTGAAATACTACAATATAACTTGAGACACAAAACAGATCTTTGGGTTTACTGAGCACAAGTTTTGTGACATGAGTGTTTAATTTCATTAGAAGATGAGGATGAAAGTCAAAGAAAGAATTATAGCTGCATTAAATTTCAAAAGGAAAAAAACCCAGTCACTCTGCAGAAAGGAGAATTTAGGACAGGAGAGCAAAGTGTCTTTATGAGACTGGTTAAAGTACTTTGATATCCTAAGGAAAAAAATGATGAAAATTGGTATTAATAAGTAAAAGGGGAAACATAGTGAGACCATCATAACTCCAGGTCCAAGCAAACCATAAAAACAAAGTGAAAAATACTGAATTATATCATAATAAATAGGCAAGATAAAATAATTTGAGAGAGGGATTTAAAACTGGTATTTATGCAGTTTTAACACAGTCAATTATTATAAATCCAGCATAGCACAGAAATTACATTCATCAAAACTTCTTCAATTAGATACTGTTTACAGCAAATATATAGCAAGAGAAAACACTTGTTACTTCTAATACTAGGTGATATGCAAAGTACACAGTATAATCTGGGGAAATTAATGCAATTATGGTCAAGATTTAACAGTTGGTAATTTCAGGATAGTTGAAACTTTAATGTGGTTTGTTCTGCTGTCCTCAATGCTTTCTGAAAATCAGGTCCCCTCTCATGTTTTCTCAGAAACTGGGGCACACAGAATAACTAGCAATTTGTTAAAACTGTGTCCTGAAAATACCTTCAGGAAACAGACAGCTGCACAAAGTTTGATGAATATTTTGACTGACTTCTGTGAAAATTTTGGACAGAGGCAGAACACAGTGGAATGTCCCACAATGAATATTAACACATAAGTAACACCTCCTCAAAAGAAAAACTAAAATGCAGCATCCTATCTGATAAAACTATGAAGAAAAAATATCCAGCTTATTTATGAGATGGAGAAACTAACTCCTATTGCATCAGAAAAATTACTAACAAGCAAACCCATATCAGATGTATTGAATGTTTTGGGAAAGTACCAAACCAAAAGCCAGGAATACCCAATATCTTTCAATGTGACAACCTAACCACAGTGCTGTGTGATGCTGATGAATTCCTCTCTGACCATATTACCATGATAAGTTGGTGCAATTAATACTAATAACACAGGATGCAGTGGTGCTTTAATTTCTGTAGAGCATTATAAAACTATAAAGTGCTACATGCTGTATTTTTATTACTGCTGTTACAATGCTCCTTATGTTTCAGCCAGAAAGCTGCAGGTAAATCTTTTTAACATACCTGTGTATAAGATATCCACAACAATCAAGACTGTTGTCCAGAAAAAGTAAGATACAACTGTTCAAAGGTATTTGAATATGTCCTGGAGAAAGTTAAGACCAGAAAGAAAGTATATAACGTCCTATATTTGGGTCTACTCAAAATCTTCATTTTCTCTTATCCTTGCATCAAGTGTCTTTTACAGCCCATGGTCTGGACTTGTAGTCACATGGGTGCCTACTGTCTAAATTAAAAATCAGAAATGACTAGAGAGTATTCTGGAGGACACTCATCTCTCTACATACATTTTCCAGACTTATTATGAGTAACCTCATAAAGGAAGTGCTTGAACGCTTTGATTTTTATTGCTAGGCAGCAGATCAGAAGAGAAAATCATTGTTCCAAGCAAGATTCAGCAAGGATCCAAATACACCTGAAAGAATAATCAATTGCTTTAAAAAACTGATGATACTATTTTATTTAAAATGCTTTGAAAATGGAAGTAACACCTGTAGTCCCCAACCTGGTTGTCCTCATGAAATAATAGCAGGGCCTGCTTTGCAGGTTTGTGTGATGGTTGGTGATGTGTCTCATTAATCTTACCTAAAGAGTGACTTCAAGCTGACTTATGTGGCTTGAAAGCCATTTAAAGACATCTTTAGAAACCAGAAAGGTAAGCAGTGAGAATGTGAGTTTACTTAGCTTTATATGAGCTTAAGGAGGTTTATAAAATGGTTTCATCTCATTTAGCAGCTTCATTATTATAATGGCAGAGCATGTTGTAAACAACATGCTAATCACATCACATCACTTAGTGCTAAAAGGAGATGGTCTGATGGCATTAATGAGAATGGAGCTAGTATAAAAAAAAAAAAAAAAAGGCAAAAGAAAACAAAAACCAGCGACAATGAAAACAGTGTAAGAAAATACAATCACAAGCTTTGAAATTTACTATGGGTAGAGTCCGGGCAGAGGCAGTGAAGGGAAGGCGGAGCGGCGGAAGCAGGCGTGCCCAGGCAGCCCCGCAGGTGACACTAGACAGCGCTTTGGAGGAGGTTTCACAACGTGATGCAGTAGCACAAAAAGGATGAAAAATTCAGGCTGCTACTGTGGCATTTCTCTTCTAATAGAGCAGAGAAAGACACTCCTTCTAGCTAAATCTGGCTCAGTTTTCACTCCCAGAAGACATGCAGCACGCTGGCATAGATTGAGACGAACTGAAATGAAGGGTAGGAAGAGAGAAAAGGTCTTAAAGGTTGCAAGGAGAACATTAAACTCTTAGAAGGTTTTAAAATTTCCCCTTCAGAAACGTTACAAGAGGCAAAGTTTGGAAACATTAGATAAAACATGATGGAGAGAAATGAAGAAGGGGGTTGGCAGTGGGTATATTTTTTGATTGAGTCAAATCCTTCCAGCCAGAAACCATTCAAAGTCTCTTGCAGATGAATGGTGGCAAATTAGAAATGAGTTGTCATTCTCTCTGCTAGTCCCATGGAGAAAGGCTTCATTTTGTAAAGGCCTTGTGCCAAATGACATCTCCATCAGTCACAACAAAAGAGTCACGATCTGAAAGGAGAAGACAAGCAGCTTCTTTTCAGATGTATATGCTCTCAATAATTCTTAAGTTATTTCATTAACAATATTCATCATGAGAACCAGTGGCTCATTATCTGCATTTTTCACAAGAATTCTGATCAAAATTTTAATAACGTGTCATTCTGAAAGCTGACATTCAAATCATATTAAATCATTTGGAGTGTAAAGCCACAAACTTTGCTGTTTAGCAAAGAGCATCACTGCCATTAGATTTTGGTACTCCCTCATCCTGCCAAAGCTTCCTTTAAATTGTGTTGTCTCTATTTCAAGACTTTTCAGCTCTTTTCTCTCAACCAGTGCTTCAAGAAATGGCTGCTACTGGCAAATGTCTTGAGGATGGGCAATTCCTGGCCTAGTTTCTAATAAACATAACTGCTACTACAGACCCAGTAGGGTTTGTGTGCACTTCTTCCTCAGTGTTGCTGTCATTCTTTGGAACTTTGGAGTACTCATATTGTAATAAAAGTCACTCTTCCTTATGCAGAGCGAGAACCATTCATTAATAATATTTTTTTTCCTTTCTTAAGGGCTAAAACCATAACACATGCTTCTCATCCTTAATTTTATGTACTCAGACTTGAAAATGGTGACTCACCAGAATTAACAGGCAATGCAACTCTGTCTTTAGAGCCAAGATAGAGACTCATCTACTGCATAAATCTTTGGATCCTACTAGAAAACAATATGAAAGTGGAACCGCTCAGTCCAGCCAGCATACAAAACAGGATCAGAGAATGCTCACCATCACTTATCTAGGATCCCTCACTCCTCAAAACCTCTTCCTCTGGGTGTTACCCATGAAATAAGTACATGAACTTGGCTTATTCCCGATTTGCAACCAGACTGATTCCTCCATGGCACCTGCAGCTGCTGCTGAGCCCCAAACAGCATCCCCAGGACCCCACCCTGCCAGGCTGTGGCCCACAGGATTTCTCCTGTACTCTGGTTTTTGGGCTGTATCTAATAATGGTTCTGCCCAAACACAGCAGAAGGAAAAACAGAGCTCTGGCACTGTTGCTAACAGCGTGGTCCTCTGAGACTGAAGGAGTGCAAAGGCAGAGCCACCCCACCTCCTGCCAGCTTCCTGATACCTGAGCAGGCACCGCGTGTTCTCACACCTGCCTGCATGCACACACACAGTGACAGCCACTCAAAGCCAGAAAAAAGAGGTGACAGATGAGCTCAGATCTCTTTCCTCTCAGAAAGAGGGCCAGTGCATGCACTGCTATATGCACTGCATTGGCAGAATCAATGGTAAGCATCACCCTGTTTACAAATCAAACCAAGATTGTTTTCCTAATTACATTTACATCACTTTGGTTTTTAAATTTTCATCATAAACAGGGCACGTATTCTGGAATGATATCAAGGACTTTCTAATGACATAGAAAATAGGCAGATAACTTTGCAGCAATATTGACATGTGATGTTTGTGAGCAATAAAAAAAGCTTTTTTCATCAGGGCTCTGCATATAAGGGATTCCAAAAGAAGACATGAAACAACAAGAAATTGTTTATGAAGTATCATTTTATACTAATAATTGGGGAGGAGGGACAGGGCAAAAAGCAAACAAAAACAAATTTTAGTTAGTGATCTTTACTTTTGTTCTAAGCTTTTCTGACACTAGCTCAGCCTCCCCCACTCTGCCTCTCCTTTCTGCCTGATCACATGGCCACAAGTCAAAACGAGATCAAATGATGCAGAAAACTAAAATTGAACTTTAACCCCCACTTCTTCTCACCAGTTATTTCCCCCATGCACTGGCAAGAAAAAAAACATTCAAATATGAAGCAGAAGTCATTCCCCCACAAACTGTGAAGTCAAACAAAACCCAATCCAAACCAAAAAAAAAGCCCCTAGACAAAAAGCTAAAATGTTTAATTTGACACAAAGACTTTCCTTTTTGCAGAGTTCTGCCAGGCAGATTATCTGCAACGAGAAGTAGAGCATTTAGAATGAAGAGCAGAAATAGAAATGTAGGCGTGGAGACTGCTAGCTCAGAAGAGTCTTTTGTCTGGCGATACTGTGACTAAAGATAATCTTTGTTTATCTTGTATGTTTAACTTGTGTCTTGTATACCCAAAGTGTTGGAAAAAAAATGTGGAATTACAAGTGAGTAACTGAAGAAACCCATAACACAGGGTATAATTTCTAGGCATGGTGAAGGCAGGAAAAACAAACTCAGCAGTTATTATACTGTATTTATTCTCTTTTTTCTTTATAAGCACTCCCAGACTTGTGGCACAATAATGTTACAATTAAAGCATACTTTGACTAACAATTTCACAGCAGAATGGAACGAATTATGTGACATTACTAACACGGCAAAGCAGAGCTGCAATGCACTCTGGCTACACAAGTACAGCTCACAGCTAAAACTTTACAGGGATGAAGGAGTGAGCTCAAGGCTGCCGAAAACTGAATAGGATTTAAGTATTTAGTGTCACCCAATCAGTGAAATATGATTAATGAGTCTGGAGGAGTACACTGCTTTTCAGTCTCCAAAGCAAGGCGGACATGGGGGGAAATGTATTGGAGCTCTTCAGCGATAAAAGCCGCAGCAAAATTGTGCACAGTTAAACTACACGTTCAATTGCAGCTGCTTATTTCTCCTCTGTGTGATTAGAGCCTCCCATTTCCCTCATTACAGGCTTGATATTATTGAAGCAAAGCCAACAGCAAGTTAGCAAGCCAGCAGGGGATCAAATTGATTATATATTATTTTATACAGTTTATAGTTTATGTATTATTTTATACAGATTATACAGTTAGCTGTGGAAAAACTGAAATTCTTTATTAAGGGGAAATGAAATACAGTTAATTTATGCTTCAGCTGAACCCCCCCCCACACACTACACTTACTCTGCTGGTACTCTGAATTTTCACTGAAGCTACAAGACAGCTAAGAAATTACAAAAGCTTTATTGATATAAAAATAAGTCAGGCCTTCAGTATTTTTTAAAGGATTTTTCTATTACTAATTATCATAACTCAGTATATAGGACAACATGGCATTAAAGCTGAAAAGAAAGGAAGGTGGAAAGCATTTGGGTTTAGGTAGACTGGAAGATTTGCTATCCATCTTTAGCTGGTGTTACAGAGGCAGTCCAAAAGTAAATGTAAACATCACCTTATCAGTAAAGCAGCAACTCAATTTTTGTGGTATTTCAGTTGCAAATCTCCTTCCCAAAATGAAGAAAATAATAATTTGGGACCAGAAGTGATTTTTTTGAGAATAAGAACAGGCTTATTAGTTTATTTCTGACAAGGACTGTGAGATAAAGCTTGTTTCTAAAATGAGACCTTGCAGAAGACAGCACCACACTTGCCCCATCCTAAGCAGTTTTGGCCAAGCAGTTCAGATCTTCCCTATGGAGCTGAAAAGTGCCGAGAGCTCATGACCAGAAAGTAGCCCCTACCCCACAGCCCTTTGCTCTCCAGCCCCAAACATTTGTCCTTGGCAAAGCCCTGGTGAATAGAGCTGTGGATGGAATCTACTGAGGAACATCCCCTCTCCAAACAGCTGTCACCTCCCATTGCTCTCAGCAATGTGATCCCAGACCATTGGCCACCCTTCCCAAAGACAATCATGGCTTCTTTTAATCTATTTTGCATTGTCCCTTTCCATCCCCTGGCAGGAGAAGGATCCTCTTCAGAAGACACCTTGGCTTCTGTCCCATGAGGCATGAAGGATGTTGTAACTTGTGGAAGTTTAGCAACTGAGCCTACACAAGGGTCCCATGGAGGGAAATGCTTAATGAGACTGCTCTGCAGGAAGTGAAAATATCATACACTGCATTTTTAATAAATTTGTCAAGATTCACAGCCTTAATTGTTGCTGTTGACAAGATTTGCTAAACTGAATTGCAAGGAGGAGCAGCCCTTTAAATACTGGCCTCCTGTGCTTCACTAGACTTTCTTCTGCCTTCTTTGTGTTTCTGAGGCTTTCTTGATGTTGCAACATCAATCCTGTAATATTTTTTTCTTCCAATCCCGGAGGAATGCTTTGAGTTTTCTCCCTGGTGTTCAGACAAAACTTCTACCAATTTTCTATACCTGTCAGTGTCTTTTTGGATAAAAAGGTCACAGTGATTTTGGCTGGGGTAGAATCAATTTTCATCATAGCTGGTATAGGGCTGTGTTTTGGATTTGTGCTACAAACTGTTGATAACACAGAGATGTTTGAGCTGTTGCTTATCAGGGCTTGCACAGAGTCAAGGCCTTTTCTACTCCTCACTCCATCCCACCAGCGAGCAGCTGGGGGTGCACAGCTGGGACAGCTGACCACAACTGCCCAAAGGGACATTTCAGACCATATGGCATCATGCTCAGTATGCCAAGTGGGGGGAAGGAGGAGTAAGGTGGGGACATTCAGAGTGAGGGTGTTTGTCTTCCCAAGTCACCACTATGTGTGATGGAGCCCTGCTTTCCTGGAGGTGGCTGAACAACTGCCTTCCTGTGGGAAATGGTGAATTCATTCCTTGTTTTTCTTTGGTTGTGTGCGTTGCTTTCTCTTTACCCATTAAATTTCTTTATCTCAACCCTTGAGTCTTCTCACTTTCACCCTTCTTTCCCTGATCCCACTGAAGGGAGTGAGTGAATGGCTGTGTGGGGTTTAGTTACCATCTGAGGTTAAACCATGACAAATATTCAAGGGTCTTATTAGAATAAAAGCAATCAAGCTTGATTTGCACTACCCACTTTAGCAATACTAAAAGAGAAGTAAAAATAAACATGCTTTTATTTCCTCTTACTCTTCTGATCCAAGAGAGGTCTTCTTTTTCACTTTCTGCTCTAATATACACTGACTGATCTGAGGAAGTGCTAATAAATGCAAGTGAAAGTTTGCACACAACTTAAAATGAGAAGAGCTTATTTCACTGAAGGCTGCATGTTTACCAGGAAATGAGATGGACTGAAATTGCCCTTGTGACTGCTTGAGACATATACTCATTAAAGATACCATTGAAGTAATATGGAGGAGGAAATAAATTGCTTGAAAGGCCAGTGCCAAGACTGGCAAATCTAAAATTTACTACACAGCCACACAGAAGCTATTTTGGGAGCCACAATCACCTCTTGGAAAAATAAACACATTTCCACAGAACAGCAATTCTGTGTGTTGCACTTGGCCATCTTGACTGAAGCTAGTAGGGTAATGACTTTTACAAGTGGCAAAAACCAGTCTATTGGCAAAAACAATCCCTAACCTCATGAAATACAGAATATTTTGCTAAAAGGAAAACAAAGTTGAAACATATTTTATACAAATATAGATATGTATAATTGTTGTTTATGAGAAAACTTCCACTAGAAGACAGTAAGTCTATGGTACACAAACACTGATATATAACAATCACTGACAAAAATGCTGCTCTTATGCTGACAGGTGGTTTTCAAAAACAAACAAAAAACCCTGCTTCATAAACAATTAAGTGAGAAAGATTTCCAAGAAATTCTCTGTGGCATTCTGAACAAGTTTTTTCCTGATCCATAGCAGCTATTGATTTAATACAGTATTATTTTTATATGATGCAAAAAGCACCATAGGGAAACCAATCACCCAAACACCCTGGATACATCCTAGCTCTGACTGGGATGTGACCAGAAAGCACCTAGAAAGTTGTGTGTGCATGTGTACTTACATCTATACATACATCTATACGTACATATATACTCTGCACACAAATTCCTGCAGGCTTTTCTCCTATGTTTTGATGTTTCATTTTGCTGTTCTTTTGCTATTTGACTGTTTTTTACATTTAAATATATGTAAATATATAAAATTTGAAATTATATAAATATATATAACTCAAAAGATTTCCATTTTGCAAAGGCAGCATGGCAAAAGACTTTGAAGACCTAGGGCTCTTCTCAGTAACCCAAGGTAAGGGCTGTGAAAAATTCCTGTTGTGAAAACCAGTCCTCACATGGCTGTGGGGGCTCTTTAGCTAGGTGGTGTCATCTTAAGGCAAGGGCTTGAATTACAGAGCGTGAGTACTGATTTGGAGAGCCTCCATAATTTGCAGTAGACTTGCAAGGCATAGTAAATACTATGTGACTTCTAGTATATGACCAAAGAAACCTCACCATGGCACAGAAAAAGCCCAGGGGACAGAGCTTTTCTGTTAGAGCAAGTTGTTTTTCTTGGAGGGGTTGGAGGTGCTTACATGCAAGAGAATCATATCACTAAATGGATCTATCCATGTGCAACAAATCTGACACCTTCATATTCAGCACGATGAAGACAACCTGATCCACGCATAGTGCGTGTGCCATTTAACCATCCCTGGACTGTGGACAAGAATTTGCAAGTCCAATGCCTCTAAATTCCTTTAGGTGACCCTGTTATTGTTCTCAAGTACAATCCATATACGTTGAAGTTGGAAAAAATATCTTTTGAACAGTAGGCAACAAAGAAAATTGATTGACAGCATATACGAAGTGAACAGCACATCCAGAGCCTGTCCTAGCCCAATGCTCTGTGTGTTACACAGTAATGTTTCCTAGTACTTTCACAGTTGCTTGTAATGCTTTTTGGCTAATAAGTTCCAAATGCTTTTCAAGGATTCAGACATTTAAAAAATCATTAATGTTTTTGAGTGTATTTTTCTGTGAAGTCAAGCTGAAATCCTGAAAGGAACATTTAAGAAGATGGACTGGTCATGAGTGCAACAGACAGGCACCTCAAAAGCAGCTGGCATCAAGAAGAGTGACAAAACCCAAGACATTCAAAAGTCCTCTGTGAGTTTCAGAAATCTGTGGTCTGTGAGTCCTGTTCCCTGCATCTTTTAAGACGTAACATGTTATTGTTCTACATCAGAGAACATCCATCCACAGCTGGGAGCAATAAGCACCATGGACACCAACCACTGCTTTGCCAGGTGTAAAAACCTGGAGTTAAATAATTTTATCCCTAGGTCATTCTTTGAGTCAGCTACAGCGCAGAGGAGAGCTGCCTTTCCATCACCTTGCTGACAATTAGATACACAACAGAGGCAAAGCACTCATCTTTCTCGCTACCAAAAGTGAAAACCCACCCCTTAACTCGGAATTTCCTTGCTGTAACAAAAGTGAATGTTTTATTTTTGTTTTCAGTTTACTAGTATGAAGGGTCATGTAAGTCTACTTTTATGAATATTCTTAACATACTCTGGAACATAAGCACAATATCAATACAAATTAAGAGGATTCTGAAGAGTGATGGAGAATAATGCTTTACCATTGTAACACTCTTGTATTAACATCACCTCTTGAGTGAGGTTGATGCACTGCACAGGAATCTGGGCTGTTTTGCTATAAGTGGAAAGTTACTTAAGTAGGGTGTCTCTGCAGTGATGAAGGATGCAGCAAAGAGGTGGAGATTT
This sequence comes from Cisticola juncidis, assembly GCA_013400215.1. Taxonomy (NCBI): domain Eukaryota; kingdom Metazoa; phylum Chordata; class Aves; order Passeriformes; family Cisticolidae; genus Cisticola; species Cisticola juncidis. The sequence continues at coordinate 2,181,915 of VXBR01003299.1, read as the reverse complement.
AAAAAGCCAGATTTGGTTCTCAGAAAGAATACAGCAACATAAGAACAGGTATAGGGATTTGAAGACTTTTTTTAGCTGCTATATTTTTGTAGCTTTTCTACCCTGTACAGAATAAACTTTTCAGCATTTAAAGCACTAAAGGCCTGGGAAAACTTAGACAACTGGAAAACAAACAAAGAAAAAAAAACAAACAACAACCAACCAAACAAAAAACAACAACAACCCCCCCAAAAAACCAAAAAACAAACAAAAAACCCCCAACAAAACAAAACAAAACACCAAAAAACCCCACCATCACCCGAAATGCAAACCCAAATCATCTGAGGCACTAGAGCAATGCCCATTCACTTGGAATCTTAGGTAATACAACCCATCAAATCTAAGATCTTTTAGGGGCACCCAAACCAGGACCCAGTAGGGAAACAGGAAAGTAAAAGCAAAAAACAAGGGAAAGAAGTAAGTTTGATACAGTGATAAAGTGCAGGCCTTTGTTAGATTCCCAGATGTATTCTGGGCTAGCTGTATTTTGAGGTACTGTAGCTCCTCGAGGATGGAAGAGGTGTAATCTCCAAGCCAATGGGAGCATTACAAAGTTTAATGCTGGCTGTTCCATTGGTGTAAATGTACAAAGTGGGAACATGGAAGATTGGAACAAGAAGAAAACAAGTAAAAACTGTCTAACATTCATGCAGTTTCTATAAGCTTTTGCTTGCCTAGGACTAGGGAGCAACTCTGCTCAGCCTGTTTTTGAACAGCAACTGGAGATGAGCTAGGATAGTCACAGCATTAAAGCATCCAGCTGACACTTGAACAACATGTCAAAAATGAGCATATCCAGAAGCACCTAGTGGCTGAGGAAAAAAATTCCCCACTTCTGCATTACAAATCCTATTTTTAGATCACTGTTATTTTAAAAGAAGGTTTTCAAGAAGAGTGTTTTTTAAAAAAACAGACAGAATTTACAGAACAAGACCAAAATGTGAAGTGCTGCATGACTGTGGGTGAAGGAAAAGACTTTGGCACAGGCTTCTCAGCAAGGCAGCCTAGCCCAGACTCCTGGCCAGGCTCCAGCTTTGGAAGCTGTCCTCAGACTCCTCCGAGATGACTATCGGCTCCTCTTCCTGCTCAAAGCTGTTGAGCAATAAAGCTCTGAGTTGTCAAACTGATACTGCTCTTTCAAGCAGAAGTGCTGCGATTCAGTCATCAGTGAAATAACCCTCCCGACACCAAAACTCCCAGAGCTGCTGTGGAATTAAAAGAATAATTATAAATGCGAGGATTTTGTTTTGTTGAGCCTTTTGGTGAATACTGGTTTGTTATTGTCTTTACTTTTGTGGCCTTTCTTTAGTACCAACTGACCACATAATACCGGAAATCTTTCACTACTAACAGGAACAAGGCTGTGCACTTCACAGCTACATTTTAGGAGCATGAGAAATACTTTGAAAAATGGCTTTATTCCTTCATTGTGTCATCTCAGTAAAGGAAGAGAAGAGAGGATGCCTGAACACAGCAGAAGCATTTTAAATCATGAGACTGGCAAAGACAAACTTGAATGATCCCCCCTTGCCCCATGGAAGCACTGCATTCATCATGCTAACATTTCTTCAGCATCCCCAAAAGTGAACCAGAATGTCCTTTGCGTACTGAACCTGACTCTATCTTGCCTATCAGTCACTTTTATTTTTGTTTGGGGGTGTGGGTTTTTTTTGAGTTTTATGTTTTGTTTTGTTATTTTAAATCTCGGTTGATTTGGTTTTGTTGGTGTATTTTTGTTTGGTTGGGTTTTTGTTTGTGTGAGGGTTTTTTGTTTGTTTGTTTGTTTTCAGGTTTTTTGTGTTTATTTTCCAGGAAGATCAAAACTTCTCATCTAAAATGTTTTGTTTTCCATACAAAAGTCAAACTTCTGTTCACCAGCACTTGTATCTCAGCACTGATTTCTTCTGGTGGTCTTACTGATTATTCTACTAGAGAGTATTTCCCCTACACGACATTTCTTGCTTTGCTAAAACATTTCTAAGCATTACCCCTTTCCATGTTCTCCAAGAGATGCTGTCAGGAAGATTCTAGCAGTGTGTTTGTGAATCAAAACTGGTATTTTATAGAGAGAAAAACCAGGAAGGTCTAGCTTGTCTCTAACTTTCTTAAAACTTGCATATTCATACAGCCAAGATGTCTGTGACAGGAGATGTGCCCCTATTCTCTTTTTCTCCTCACCACTGCCTTTGCTACAAGAATGAAAGCCAACTATCACAGCTGCAGCAATCTCAAAGTGCCCGAGCACAGTTCCTCGGGTCCAGCAGTGCTGGAGGGAATCTGTGTTTTCAGGAAGATCTTTGAGGCACCCAAGCTACCATGACAATTTAGTTTCCAGCAAATAAATTTTATAAGGGAGAATGGCAACTGGACTAAGCATGCCTCAAAGTTGTGCCAAGGGATGTTTAGAATGAATGTCAAGAAAAGTTTCTTCACCTAAAAGGTTGTCAAGCAGTGGAACAGGCTGCCCAGGGAAGTAGCTGAGGCACTTAGAGACATGGTTTAATTGTAGGATTGGCAGTGTTGGGTTAATGGTTGGACTCAAAACTCCTTCCCAACCTAATTGTTTCTAGGTATCTGTTATTGAATTAAACATCTTTCTCCTAAGTACCCAAGCATCCTTGAGAAATGAGACAAAGAAAAACTATTAATTATCCAAACAGCTAGAAACAGACAAAAACTAGCTTTTATACAAAGGGCTTTCAGACTAAGGCCAAGTTTTTCTATGTAAAGAAAAGCAGATCAAAACTACTCAGTCTTTCTGATCTAAAGCATATTTCTGGTTGTATTACAAAAATTTCTTCTTTGGGATACACCCATTGGGAAATTCCAGCATTTTTGGTCGTGTTGGCTGTCAAAAATGCATGAGTTTTGTTGGTGGGAAGGACAATTTTCTGTTTCCAGGCTCAGACCTATTTTAGCTTAGATCAAACCCTGTAATAAAACACTTTAACCACTGCCAATTCTATCATATGCAAATACTTAAACTTCTACTGAATCCCCCAGCCTAATCGACCATCTACAGCCTTACTTACCCCGAGAACATTGCCAGAAGTACATTTGTTCCTCATCATTTCATATTCTAGGCATGGACACAACATAAAGTTCACTTGTGTTCATAGCAGGAAAAGGAGTGCCTTAAGGTAACAAGCTCAGAAAAACCGAATTTGGATATGCTAATATTGTCTGAAAACTGGGGTTTAGACTAGCAGACCCTCATGGGGTTTTTTTTGACAACTCTTGTGAAAGCTTGAAAAGACCGTGGAGTACTACTAGATGCTCTTTTAAGAACCCAGAGTACAACCCCCCCCCCCCCCCCCCA
>VXBR01003299.1:2149825-2178495 GCA_013400215.1 Cisticola juncidis | reverse complement strand
CACCCCCCCACCCAGACCAAGCTGCCTGTGTCCCTCCCCTTTGCCCCCTCCAATAAAAGCCATAAATTCCTCCAGAGGGAAAGGGCACTGCCTGGTGCAACAGAGGTTGCACCAGGCTAGCAAGGGCTGCTGCAGCTATGCTACTGCAAAATGCATGTCATTTCTCATTTTTGCCAGAGAAGAGAACCCATGAACAGTGACAAGGCTTCCATTAGGAGTGTGATGGCTCTGCATTAGAGACCAGGTCTCTAGTCTTCCATGAAAAGGAAGATATGACAAAAACCCCACCAAGCAAGATCTATTGCATGAGAAAAAAAATGCAGAATGGCATATAAGGAAAAATAAAACAGAAGGATGGCAATGTCTTTCATTTATAACACCACCTTGAACTTTATTTTAGCCTTATACTTTTTGGTTAATCAAGAAAGCTCACATGGACTCCAGATAGAGCTGGGATGAGTGCATATTGACAGTAAGGGTTTTCTCATAAGCCATGTCACTAACTAATGACAGATCACTGACTTTTTTTTAAAAATTAAGTGGTTAGATAAGGAGGCAGCAGACAGTCTTCTAACCCCGATCTGTATCTTCAGTGTGGATACACACATCAGCCTGCAAATACCTACAAATCTGAAAATTCATCTCAGTGACTTGTGGCTGCTTCCCAGTCTCACACCCTTAGCCCTTAGAACTCTCCTCCTCCAGAGAGCCATTTCCTTGCTGCAGGAGACCAGGACACCAGCTCTCCCTACCCAGGTTCTCACCCCAGCACCTCAAGCTGAACAGCAGAACAGTTCTCATCCATAGCACTTCCCCCAGCAGCTGTCAATCCTCCTTGTTCCTCACCCCTCCTTTCCACCCTGCTCTCACTTTTTGACTTTCAAGCTTTTTGTCTCCAACAGTCTCCCAGAACAACCAGCCACTTCCAATCTGCTGCTCCCATTTTGCCTTGTTTTATGGCTGCTCTTGCATAATCAGATGTGATGTTCATTAGCCTGTAGCCGGTGGAGGTAACCAGAGCTCCTTCTTTGCCCTTCTGGCTCCCCCTCTGCAGGTGCTTGTATCCCACTCAGGAATCACCTAATAAAGTGGCCACTGTCCAGGACAAACCCTTAGTAGATTAACTGGAATGTTTTGATGGGGGCAGGGAAAGGGGAACCCCCCCAGAAAAATGAAGGAAAAATGCACCAGCAGCCTGCAGGAGCAAAAGACAGTAATTTGCTTTCTGACCTCATTTGCTGTTGGGTAAATGATGAAATAAAATGAAATAAAATTATATTTCCAATTGCTGCCTCCAAGGGAGCAGAAGGGAATCAGAGAGGAAAGCCTGGCTCTGGAGAATCAGGTGATGTATCTGCAGCTTTCAGTTCTGCTAGAGAAATCCTCTGTCAGAGGCACGGTCTCAGGCTGGCTGTAGCTCGGCATTACGCACCCACGGTTTGGTGGATTCACTCTGCCATTTTCAGGTGCAAGTTGTAGTTGGAGGTTTATCATCAACTGCCTTCTGCTTTATCCTTTCTACTTACACTCTCTTTATCATACACATCACCAGGAGACATGGAAAAACCAGAAAGAACGGCGCTAAGAACGGAAAATACAGACTTTTAATCTTGTAAATAGGTGCTAAGCCTTGCTGGGGACTGCAGCGTTCCCAGCGCAGATAAGCATCGCTCCCTCGTGTGGTTAAAACTCACTATTGCTAATTTCACGGCACTGCAGATCTTTGCATGAAAATTCAGGGCAGAAAGGGTTATTTGCAGGGATTTGCATCTCAATGCACAGTCACATACGCATTCACACATGCAAAAGTATGAGTACAATAAAACACCTTGCACAGACTTCACTCTGAACAGACAATTTCACCTTGTATTTGTGTTAAAAGGCAAAAAAAAAAAAAAATCTTCTCCCTCAAAAGGCTGATAAAAACAGCAAAGAAAACTGGGATCTGATACGGAGAAATCTACAGCTCCTTACAAAAGAGGTTGTAAGGAATAGAGTTTTTCATATGCAAACACTGAATGGTTGCCCTCTAGATAACCAATAGTTAAACCCCCAGAGCAGCTTGGAAACTGAAGATGTGAAACTACTGGATCCTTCACAGGAATAACACACACCCTTGAATATCTTCTCCGAGTGTGCAGAATCCTACATAAGACTTTTTGTGAGCATTCAGAGTCCACAGACCCCATCAATTTACCTGTTAATTCACACTTGAATGGCATTTATGAATCCAACACACAGTGTAATGACAGAGTCCCTTATTGCATGTAAGTAGACAAGAGATGTGTTATTAGTGCTGTTCAACAGACCTGTACCAAGGCACCCTAATGCCTCAGAGCCCCTTCCCTTGCCCTGGTTTCCAGCTTCATAGCACAACAGAGGATGCCTCTCATTTTGTCTCCATGCAGTGGACCCTTCTTATGCAGCCTAGCACAATAAAATTGCATAAACAGGTCCCTACATAAAACAAAAAAACAAACAAACAAACAAAAAACCCCCTGGTACTACTTCCAGTCAAGCTGCAATTTAATCAACAGAACAATTATTTTCCGTGCTTTCACTGCTAACAAATCAGAATTTGTTTAAAAAGCCAAGTGTATTAGAATGTTTATATGCAGTATCATTTTACATTAAATTCCTCCCCAAAAACACTGGGGAGTGAAAATGGGAATAAGAGACTGAAATTGTTGAAATTTTTGTTCTCTTAACTCAATAGCAAGATATTTGAATAGCAAAGCATTATTCCATTGTATAGTATGAGCAAATATGCTTATTCACAGGAGTAACAGCCAACTCAGGTATTTCCAGCTGATACCAGGAAACATTCAAATTTATCTAAAATACATAACTACTGTTACGTGTTGCAAAGAATGGCTGGAAACCAAGAATTAAAATACCTTGAACACAGGACATACAATGTCATTTAATCCCATGCAAAAAAAGGAAATGTGCTCTCTGGGACTTTTCCAACCCACCCTCTCGTTCAAAATCTTTGTTGCATTCAAGGTACAAATGTCCTTGAAAGAGAAAAATAAAGAGAGTATAAAGGTGATATTTTAGGAACAATCTACATCTACATATGTCCGTGCTTTCCAGGAACTTGCAGCTGCTATTTTTCCCTCCGTAGTGAATGTGGCTTCTCTCTGTCTTACAAGAAAACTAGACCCATCCCTGCAGGAGTTTCCCTTCAAGCAGCCTCCCCACCCTCCCCCATCCTTAAGGAACCATAATTCAAGCTTAAATACTTTGGAAAGAAATTCATTTTCCTGCAGCATAGGAAGACTGATGCACAAACATTAGAGCAATCTAATTTTAGATCATTCAGACAATGCGCTGGATCCTTACGCGCATTTATTTAAGGCTATTTATAGTCCTCCAGACACTGCTGGAAGTATAGCCATCCATTGTGGAGCTATTCTGCTGTGCTCCAGTTTGGGAGGGAGGGAGGGAAGGGAGGGATGGAGGAGGCAATCAAGAGTCTGATTGTTCTGGGGAACACAGGTACAGAGGTGTTGGATGAAATGTTCATTTGCAGGCTGAAGGGAGATCAAAAGTTCTGGCCGCCTAGCAACACTGCCACTGCCAAGAACTGTAGGGGCACTGGAGAACTTGGAAGTCCCAAAGTGCACCAAATTACAGGCCCAGAGACAAGCGCTGCTCATAGCTGCAGGCATGGAAAAGGGACCATGTGCCAGAGTGGGGGGAAAAAAAAACCTCGAAAAAGCTTTCAGTCCTCTGGGGACACTTTTGGAGTAGAATAAATGGCTATACTGTACCTCAGAGCCTGAGTGTTGGAGTCAGCATCTCCCTCGAAGGCATGTGACTTCCAGAACAAAGTTCTTCTTTTTTGCTGTAGGCACTTGCAAGTTCATCTGAACACTGGCACCCCACAGTGTCTTGGTCTTGGTTATTAGGATGCCTCTCAAATCCCAACTTTCTTCAGTTGTTTTTAGTTCATCTTAAAAAAAAACACCACACAACTAAAAAACCAACATATCTTCTAGGTTCAGATGAATTTTAACAACACATTAAGGCAACATTTCTAATGCACACATCCAGTGGTTGAACTGTAATTCATGCTTCATGGTGTCACAAAAGCCTTTGGACCATCATCTCTGGTTCTCCTGCTGTAAGATTAGAACATACTGCTTTCTCCAATTTGCCATGCCTGATACACAGATCATCTTTTATCACATCTAGATGCAAGTCCTGGGGCCTCTAGCTATTCTAGAGCAGATGTGCTGTTTTAACTCATTGTCATTCAGATATCCAGGTCAAAGGACTCCCACCTGAAAATATGGATAATCCAGAGCACTACAGTACAACATCTTGTTTTCATCACAGTTTGTCTTGAGTAGGAAAATCTGCTTTTGGAATTATTGGTGATTTTTGACAACTTTCCCCATGGGTCTGGCAGTACAGAACTCAAGGTCTTACTGTTTTCTTCTAGAGCAGCCACTGCAAGGCACAGCAGATAAAGTACATTTGTAGGTCACAGATCCTTAAGTCAGTGTCCTAGTATCTGTGTGAGCTAAATATGACCCACTATTTTAAGAGAAGCAGGTAGCAAGTTTAAAATCACTATTCCAAGGCTCATAAAAAGACAGAGATCTTTGCTCTCAGATCTAAATCTGCTTTTGGAAGTACTAGCCAGCTGATGTTGGTGTGATCAAACCATACTGCTTGAGATTCGAAAAGATAGATCCTCACTTGAAGAAAGCAACATTGCATTTTATGAAAGTGCCATGGACAAAGACAAGTGACTAGTTAAATGGGAAAAGGACAAAAGAAATCAGCATAATAAGGTAGCTCTGTCTTGAAGATTTTTGTTTCTTAATATTATGCATTGTAGATCAGTTATGACCCTTTAAGAACTAGCTCATCTACAAAGAAATCCGAGTTACTCCCAGCAATGAGGGCGGGCCAGCAGTGCTCTTGCCAAAAGGGGTTAATTGATTATCTTCTTTTCAAGACCTCATGTTCCCAGACCTTTGAAACATCCAGTGCTTGCTACTGAAATATTGCAGAACTAAGGTATTAAAGTCAGCTTGACTTGCATATAAATGTAGCTCTCAGAGAGTATTTTCCCAAATCATATGAAAAAACGTTTCGATAGAATCAACTAGAGCAATAGCAGAGAACAACCACTGCAAAGGCACTACACTACAAACAAAACCAACAGACCACCAGGATGAGCATGGCTGAGGAAGACCAGGCTGCATTCAAAGTAAAGTCTTTCACTTTGTGTTGGCAAATCTCTGTTTATTTCCCTTGTGAGAAAGTATTGTATCCCTAATCAATTAATATGCCATCACTCTAGGAATATAGTTAAGCAACCCAACTGACATGTAAACACAAGCTAAGATTGGATGCCATCCAGAGGGACCTGGACAAGTTTGAGAAGCGGGCCCATGGGAGTTTCATGAAGTTCAACAAGACCAAATGCAAAGTGCTGCACGTGGGTCGGGGCAACAGCTGATGTCAATACAGAACCAGAGCAGTCCTGCTGAGCAGCCCTTGGGGTGCTGGTGGGTGAGAGGCTGGACATGCCCCAGCCATGGCACTCACAGCCCAGAAACCCAAACAAGTCCTTGCACAGCAGGGTGAGGGAGGGGATTCTGCCCCTCTGCTCTGGTCTGGTGAGACCCCTGCAGTGCTGCATCCAGCTCTGAGCTCCTCAGCACAGATAGGATATCAAGCTGTTGCAGTGAGTCCAGAGGAGGTCACTAAGGTGATTAGAGTGAATCTCTAAAGAGGAAAGCGTGAGAGAACTGGGATTGTTCATCCTGGAGAACAGCTTAGGGGTAACCTAAATGGGGCCTTTAGGGTAACCTAAATGAACCTGAAGGGAGCCTGCAAGAAAGCTGGAGAGGGACTTTTAACAAGAGCATGTAGTGACAGGACAAGTAGAGGTGAATTCAAACTGAAAGACAGTAGGCTTAGATTAGACATTAGAAAGAAATTTTTTTCTGTGAGGGTGGTGAGGCACCAGAATAGGTTGCCCAGAGAAGTTGTGGATGCCCCATCTCCAGAGGTGGTCAAGAGTAGGCTAGATGGGGCTCTGAGCAACCTGGTCTAGCAGAGGGTATCCCTGCCCATGGCATGGGGCTTGGATCTTTAAGGTCCCTTCCAATTCAAACCGTTCTATGATGTGAAATATGTACCAGAAAAAAAGTGGCTCAGAATAGAAAAATTTCAAATCTAGAAGTGAATGAAGTATATTAGGATATACTTCCCAATAAACTTAACAAATAAGGTCAAAAATTAAACATTCAGGTGAACTAGAAAAGGAACATAAAAGCACAGATGCACAGAATCACACGTACAGAACAATTTCTGCACAAGAAAATACTAAATAGAGAGGGAACCCTCAGGCTTGAAAAAGAGAGGTCTATAAAATAAAGCCTAATATGAGAATGATGAAGAGGGAATGATTATTCACTACTTGAGACTCACACAAGGAAATCATCAGATTTAAAGCACAAGCCACAGGAAATATTTTTTCCAAACAAGGCATAGCTAAATTGTGTAACTTATTGAGTATAGTGGATGCCAAGTATTTAAATGGGTTCAAGAGGGATTACACAAATGCATGTAGAATACTTCTATTGGTGGCTATAAAAAAATAAAAAGAAAAAAAACCCTTACAGTTTTGATGTACCAGATGCTTCAGAAGCCTGTAAAAAGATAACTGCCAGAAACTGGGGGGATGAAACATGAGGACACTTCTCACAGTTTTACATCCCTTCCCTAAAGGGCCATGAGTGCCAGACACTGGAGCACAAGGTCTTCTGGGTTTGTCCAGGGTAGCCTTACAGCTGTGGAGACGAGAAGTCTGCTGGGCTTCACTGTAAGAGGAACCTCCAGGGTTAACCACAGTTTATCTGGCCTTCACTGCAGTTCATTCTCATGACTTCACTGACTTGTGGGGCAGAGAAGGGGAAGGGGAGAGTGAGAGAGCAGAAGCAGAGGGCCAAGAGAACTATGGCACCATTTGTATTGCCTCTAGAAACTACACCATTTCCTCTACCTTCTAAAATTTTCCTCCAGAAAGCTCCTGAGAGTTTTCTTGACAACACAGACAGTTTACAATGTTTGAACATTTTTTTTAATATGGCATGCAACGAACAAAATTAAAATACCAGTGCCAAGAATTAGAATGATTTACATCATTCTCTCCAGGGTGGGGCATACTCCATTTTCTACTCAGAGGCTCCTAATGTTCCCCATGCTGCTAAGCTGTGTTTATCACTATAAATTAAAAGGTTTCCACTTCAAATCTCTGAAGCTCTTGAAGCAGAGCAGGCCTGGTAGTGGGGAACAGGGGGTTTGTATTCAAGTCCTGAGGGAATCAACTGCTTCCAGCACAATCTCAGCTCCTGGCTCCTGCTGCATTCCTGCAGGTCTCAGCACAGCCATTCATCTCCAAAGCAATAGCCAGAGCAAGAGGAGAATGCCTGATATTGTACCCTCTCAGTGTAAGCATTGCAAGTCTTTGGACATGTTTTCAACTGCATTTCCACAGATGTGGAGCCACACAAATTGAGGTTTCACACACCGTCTGTCTCAGAGGGCAGCGTGGCAATGCCAAGCCAACCATCAGACACTCAACCCATGTCACCAGTTTAATGAATTACAAAACAAAGAACATTCATGGTTCATAGCATGATTCAGATAGTTTGCCATTTCTTACCATGGCTACCCAAATCCAGATGTTCAGGAAAATTTTGCCCAGACTCTACCAAAGTCCCAGGAAATTCCTGAAGGAGAGCCATATTTCTTATTATTTTTCCAGAGATAGATTTCCCTGCACTGCTTTCCAGCAGTAAAAGCAATCCTATCAGGACCCAGAACAGCTAGAGCCAATGCAGGATGGTTTTTTTTCTGGGCAGACTAGGGTAAAATTAGCCCCAAAGACAACTACAAAAATTAGTGGACTACATTATTTTCCACTGTCACACCAAAACACTTTTTTCTATATAAAAAAGGGAATGTGTTAAAGAAAAAAAAATACTTATTATTATAAAAAAAATCTGTAGGTTGCAATTTTTAATTTGTATTTTCTGAGAAGCTGTTTTAACTACTACAGGCTAAGTTTTCATACAGCTCCTGCAGCATCTAAAGGGAGATGTCCAAAAGCAAAACTCCCATCTAACAAGCATCTCCCATTGGCAGATAAAAGCTGAAATTTCAGTGCAGGAAACAATATCGTAAGCTTTTCTAACAAATAACTTCCTTTTGAAAGCACTAGAAACTGGGGAAAATAGAGAGAGAGCAGGGTTTCTGTATTTTCTCCCACCCTGAGGATTCAGCAAAGACAGCAGCATCTGCCACAGCACTGTGTACTTGCCTACAAAACTGATCTCAAACAGCAGATGTAATCTGAGGCTTACTTTGCACTCTCAGTGCTACTTTTCATCTAAGGTGTTGCATTTTTGGGCTAAGATAAAAGCTTAATACTGGACACTTATATCTTGTTCTCTCAGAAGTGAGGAAGTAATTTCTTGCCAAATTAGAATACCTTCCAAGCCCTGCACAGTATAACACAGGTTTTATTACGGTGTCAGAACAACAAGGAGATTGATCTAATTTAACTCAATGCTCTGTTTTCTGAGTTACAGCAGAAACGCTTCTTAAAAGACAAGTAATTATTACTGAAAATGCAGCAAAAAAGTGGGTCTTTGGAGATATTCTTGCTCGCTACCAGTCACCCAGAGCCAAACGCAGCTGTCGCAGACTTTGGTGGCCTCTAGTGGCTGTTTTGTCCAAACTCATGACATGGTTTGACTCCTAAGAGTCCATGTGCTCCACTTTCCATCCGTACTTGCTGGATCACTCCAAACCTGGCATCAGAGTGAGACAATAGTGCAGTAGGGGAAACATAAATTAGGAGTTGTTACAATCATCTTAGACGCCATGTACCCACGCAGATCTACCTGTCCTCACCCTCTACAGTAGATTTCCTGTCACCTGACAGGTTTAAACAGTGGCAAGTAGAGCTCTGGTTCTTCAGATCATGTGCTTTCCAGTGATTTTCTAACACAATTTCTTTTTAAGCCACAGTTTAAGCTATGATGTCAAACAATGAAGTCAAGAACAAGACATGTCTACAAGGAAGACTCATCTTCACTTAACATTGTCTTTCAGTTAGTTTGAGGATTTAAAAGTTACAAATGCAGGTTTATAAGAATAAAATGTTTAAGTAGTTCAACAGTACCTCAAAACCAACAATCTGATGTGATTTGAAGTGAATACGGAGCTCCTGGGATCTGTAAATATCCCCTCTACAATGTATCAAATCCAAAGTAATGGAAAGTAACATTGAAGGTAAAAGCTTTCTAAAAGCAGTCTAACTTTCCCCAAGCCCGGTACAGTTCTCAGATCCCACCACACTGCCAAATCACCAGAGTGGAGGCTCCAATTCAGACTGGATATTTTGCTCTTTGTATCAGGGAAGCTGAAGTCTACAAAAGTTATTCAGCAGAAGGGAGAGGAGACACCTGAAAAGCAAGTTCCCATGCTGCACCAGACTGCCCAGCACAGCTCTTGGTGTTCTCCACGTTCAGGGTTACTCTCTCAAATTGCAAAGTGCTACTCAGAGGACACAAAATACTGCACAAACATTACAGCAAACAAGGCTCCGCTTTCCCAAGAGGGAGGGCTGATGCTGTTTCTCAAGCTGACAGAAAGTTTGAAAATCAGTCCTGAACTCCTGATAATTTTGTGCAAGTTCCAGCTCCAGCCCGAGTTACAAGCCATTCCTCTTCAGCCTAAGCAGATTTTCTGTCTCTGGTGTTCACTGTTCAAGTGAATATCCCCACACAAAACACTGTATTTGCCTGTGAGCAGTATCTCCCTGATGCTGCCGGACTGTAGGCAAGGCCAGAAGCAGTTTACATGCTTCCATTTTTGTAACAGACTATTCAAGCACGGTTTTAATTTGATACTTTTTATTATTATATCCAGGAAAACAATAACAAGGTGATTGCTTATTACAACTTCCACGGACTGGGGCTCCACACCTCATTGTCCTGGGTACACACACACGCGCACACACACGCACGAAAGACAACCCTTGCCACAAGAACTTACAATCTACACAAACAAAACAAAGAGAATGATTAATCAAGAAACAAAGAGGAGGAATCACCTGCGTGAGAACATGAGTTAAGTTTTGGCTTGGTTTCTAGTCTGGAGTCAAGGGTTGAAATTCCTACCCCATTACAGTATTCTTATTACCACGGGCTGGATATTTATCTGTTGATTACAACACAAGATACAGTCTTCAACTTCAAAACAAATATAAGGAGACACAAAGCTCTAGACCATCATTTTTCAAGTGGTATACAGCAAAACTACAGTCTAGAGATTCGGAGATCTTAGGTGCCCAGTTTCCTAAATGAGAAAGGCAGTGAGAGTGAACTGCAATATGCAAAGCAAAACCATCCAGGAATATCAACTCCTATTAAACCAGACTGACTAACATTTTTTTTTTTCAATTCAGTATATCAAATTACCTAACCCTCTTGTGTGTGGCATGAAGAAGTAACAACTGTGTTGTGCAGAATGACAATGCCTGACCTTTAATGTTAACCACAATAAATACGGACAAAGAATGAATACTGAAACGCTATTGAATTATAAAGCTACACTTTAGCTGCTCTGATTCTGCAAAATGTTTCTAACACAAAAAGAAGAAAAAGGAGTTGTCGTTTCTGGCAGTCGCATCACAGGCTTGCCATCCTTGAGCTGGATAAAACTAAAGTATCTGCAGAAAGCTAAAATAAAAGTGACAGGACACATAGAAAGAGATCAAGAGCAAGTGTATTGGATTCAAAACTAGGCCGTAAGCTTTTTTTTAAAACCAGAAATAAGAGTTGTTACCTTTTGAATTGGCAACATCAAAAGAGCTTCTTTAAAGGCAAAAAGCAGTCAGCCTACTGCTGCTGCAGCCCAGCACTCCTCACCCACTGCTCACCAAGGGGAATGGACAGTGGCAGATACCAACAGCAGTCCCATTTCACCCACAACAGCACTTGCTATGTGGATGTGAGCTATATCCAAAAGTTGGATTGCAATTTATTCATCCTAAAGAGTTTCAGTTCCCATTAAAGAGGTTCTGATGACAGTCAGCATATTGATGTGCTTATTTCTTTAGCACATCTGATCCAGAAACACTCCAGCACTGATCCTATTTTAGCACAGAAGAGCACACAAAATTCCTTATTGTGTACAGATTTAGGGTTATCGGGTCCAAAACTGAGTAGTCCAGGGAGCAGTGTGAAGAGGGGATACTCACCAGACATCCACCACAACAACTTACAGTATATAAAACAACCCACCAACAAACTGACAAGCATGGGCTAATCCAGTGCTCTAAAGATAATCCACAGCTCACGATGTAAGAAATTCAAATATGATGAACAGATGATAACTGACGTCAGTCCTTTGAAGTCTTTTTCTTTTTAAAGGATTTTCTATATATTCCCCAAGCCTTCACTTTGTAGGACATTCTTATACCCTGCACCAGAAATAACCTAAATATTTGCATAACAAGGTTCAGGCATTAAACCACAGCCCCCTCTCCAGATACCAACTCTGTATGCAGGCTCCCACCAGCCTGTAAATTTTATAAACATCACCACTGTCTCTACTTTGTGTTCAAGTCCCTTCAATACTGACATTTTCCAGAGAGAACAATTAGGACAGCTATGATCACCACTGCATAGGGAGCCTATTGAAACTGCCAATCTCCAACACTTACAACAGAGGCCCAAGGGGCTGAGTCACAAATGGAACCAAACCCAAGTATGACCTAGGAATCAGCTGGTGCACTTCCTGAAAACAGGAAAACAAAGTAAGAGAAACCAAACAATCCTCCCCTCCACGTACCAAGACACATGTACAGTGCAATTCTTGCAAAACTCTGTGGAAGACCTCCTCCAGTACATAAAGGGTTGATGTGGACAAAAAAACCAAAAAAAACCAAAAAAAAACAAAAAAAAAAAACCACTCACACCAAGAAAGCAAAAAACCCCATAGTTTCCTGGCTGTTAAGGAAAGTATTGTTGTTTGTTTGATGCAGGACAAGCTACATTTTAAAAATCCCTACTTCTACACTGCCAGTATCCTCCTGCACTACTTGGAAACCCTGATGACAGATAAAAAGTATCTCAGTACAGTAGTAAACCACAATGAGTATTTCCCCTTCCCCCACAAGATCTGAAAAAAATCCATTAATACTCAATGGATTTGGCATGCAGGAACTACCTCCATGCAGTACAGACCAGGTCCCTTCTGTTATTGGTGACTGAAAGCCTTTAAAGATCTCCCACGCTGTAATCTGGTGTAATTTTAAAGCAACAAGGTGTGGAAAGCAGCAGCTGCCTTAAAACCTCATTGATCTTTACCCTGCAACTTTTCTTCTTGCTTATACATAATTACTTGTAAAACTCTGGGGTTACTATCAGCCAACTAACCCAAGGTTAAAAACCCAAACATGCTTGTTTTCAGGTGCACCAGCTCCCTGGTCTACCTCACCATGCAACCAGAAAAACTTGTGTTAGCCAAGGCAAGGGATAGAACCACAATTCTGGCAGTGACCTACATTACTTTCAGGCTAGTATGGCTATGGAAATCCTCTCTTCCCTTTCATATCAAGTTTTGCCCCCAACAAAATCAATTCAGGTGCAGTCAGTCAGAAATCTTCAAAGAACAAAGGACTACAGATGTGTATTGATCCTTTTTACAGAAGTCCAATTACCTGTACCAGAGGACCACACTGCTTATTACAATTCTGGGTACTATAACTCCATAAACACATCTAAAATTTTCAAAGAAAAAGAGTTATTTAGAAAAAATACCAAATGCTTACAAATAACTGCTGTTTTCTAAATGCATTATCCCAACATAGATAGTTTACCTTCAGCATAACCTAAAGTTAGAAGAAATAGCCTATGCACTTTCTCTGCTCAGCAAATTCCTTCACCATTCCTAATTCTGGGCATGGGATCACCAGAAAAACAGCATTTCCAAAGAGTATTTTCACATTCATGAATGATTCACTCAGGAGAAATCTGTCTTTGCAACCAGTCAAGGAGAAAGTGTCCAAATGAAAACTAAAACTCTGAAAATTAATTTCAGCTGCTCTGCATTCCTTGTTTGTACTTTGAAATTAAATATAATCACTTTAAAAGTAAAATACTGGTTTTGAGAGAATATTCTGGCACATAAAACAAACACACATTTGGGGGTCAAAAAAGGCTTGAAATCATCTGTTGTTAAATCTTGAGAAGTTTTGACAAGATGGGGCAAAGAGCAGGAGGTTTAAGGAAAAAAAAAAACAAACCAACAAACCCTATCTACTTACTCTCTGTGTAATTATTCAATTCAAATCCATCTAAATAGACAAAGCTTTCTCTTTGTGGGACCTGGTAATTGATGAGGATAAATTAACTACTGCCTATTTTATTTGGCATAGGATATAATAATGAACTCCTCCATCATTTCCATTTCTAATTTTCGTGATGCCATAATTAAGAAAACATGATTAGATAATTAATCTTCCACCTTAGTGAATCCCAGATTACAAGCAAAGAGTCAAAAATGCAATAACATTTGAAAATCAATTTTAAGCAATGCAAAAGCAGTTATCCAGCCAAACAATAGTCCTATGCTAAAACAAATAATATCAGACTAGAAGTCTCAATATTTTCTAAGTTTATGAGTGTTTCCATCCCAAGGCAGATAATTAATAATTACTGGTCTTGCCTCATCAAACATGATAAATATGTATTTTTAGTTATGAGAGAGGAGACAGAAAATATACTAGCTCCCAGTAGTCTAACCAAACTCTAGAACAACTGTTGTTACTTTCTATTATTTGGCAGACACCAACAACTCCTATAAGGCAATGATGAATATTAAGCCATTGTGGAAAAAAAAGTGCTTTTGTAAATGTCCAAAGGACAAGAATGTCCATTCATAAGGCCAAAAGGAGAGAAAAAGAAATGTCAGTATTAACAGTCAAGATTATATTCTTCTGAAGTTTTTGGAAATTAACCTGAAGTTTACATTTCAAGACTACTGTGCCAAAGAATGAGGCTTACAAGAAAGAGTTTGTCTTAGGGAAAAAACTATTACAACCCTCAGACTCCTATAAGTCTTGAAGATCTCAAGAAGTACCTTAAATGCTTGTTTCATGATTTGTTTCTCCACCCTTTATGATTCTTTAAGCCTCAGTACAACCAGATATCACAAGCAAAGTGATTCAGAGTCCAAGCACCAGACTAGACACCTAAAATTTACCCCCTTTGGCTTAAGGTACAAGTTGAGAGCAAGGCACACAGAATCTGTGAAGGTTTTTCTAGAAACAGACACAAAACATGATTTTGAACAAGTATATAATGTACACTATTCTCAGGATTTCCGAGTTCCAGTTTTGTGGTCAGATTGGAGAGATTCACAGCTCTACCCCTTCCAATCAAGACATGGGATACCTACTTCTACTGAAGCAGACGGGGCATAGTAGAGGGCACAGTGCCCCAGAGTTCTCAAGCTAAGCAAGTACAAATCTGTCAAGTCCACTTCAGGAGCTGTGAACCAAATACTTGGGAACTGTGACTGTAATCAGCTGAAACATGTAATAAATTATACTGTAATAACTCTAAATAGCACTATACAACTGAAGAATGGATAGTTACTTGTAGTGAGGATTTTGTACTAGAAACATTTATTCTGAATAGTAAGCAAATGAACTCTAGAAAATACAGAATGCAGATTTATCATTTTGTTGGGTATAAACTCAATTATAGTAACAGTTTTTAATTAAAATTATTTTATTTATCAGCTTGATTGCTCATAATTACTCCTTAATCAATAAGCAGTTCAATACTTGGGTTAACTTGATAGACTAATTCAGCAACTTCTTCTTAAGACTGCAGTAACTGTCTCACTCATTCACAAGTGAAACAGGTTGAATTATACCCATTACAAAAGTGTACAGAGGAAACATTATCTGCATATTAAACTGGAAAACTAACTGGACAAAGTTTCACATTGAATACAATTATGAAATATAATGGAAAAATTCTTAAATTTAGATTTTTCCAGTTGTAGCAGAGGTCACAATAAATCAGTTTTAAGAAGCTGTAGCTTTTAAATATTTTTTCATAAAAATATATATAGGAGGAATCAAACTATTTCCTAACAGAGGTGAAACAAAGCAAAGCAGTTAGAATAAAGGAATGTTTCTCATCACTTGATCCATTTATCTAATTTGCTCTTCATGGAGCATTAATTGTCTCCCAAAACAAACACAACACATTGCAATAACCTCCACCCGTAAAAATCAGACAGACAAGTTTTCAGAGAAGGTCCAATGTGCACTAATTCTCCAAGATACTTACACTTTAAAAGCACAGACAGGAGTGGACAGTGCTACTCAAATCAACTCTTTCTATGACCATACATGCTCCCTTCTAATTTTCAGGTGCTAAAAGCTGTATCTCAAAAAGGCGCTGTGTTCCTTGTAAGAGATTTCTAACCAACAAACAATAAGACTCTGCAACATTTCCAATTAGTTCAGTTTTGTTTTAATGATATGGGGCAATTCTTAGAGCAGACATTGTGCAGCTAGTAACTACCAAATAAAGATGTCTATTGATGTGGTCTTGGAATCCCAAATTGAAACATAAATTTGAGTCAAGGTAATTAACTGAAAACCCAGAGTACCTGAAAATGCATACTATGTTTTTACTTCAATTTTGCAATACTTCTTGAGGAACTTGGAAAAAGTGAAGTTGGTAGAACAGTATCACCAATATTAGAAAAACTGGAAGGAAATAATACACTGCAACAGTGATCCTCATTAAGTGAGTTATTTCATCACAGTAAATATTTAAAAAAGCGTCAATGTTTTTTAAAAAGTGTTGAATCCTCCCCCCAAGTAACTGAAGAGAGATAAACCTTTTTCCTTAGTCAAAATGGTTTTTTAAAAAAAGTTTCTCAAAACAACAGCAATAATCAAAAAACATGAATTGTATTTTCTTTAATCCATAATATCTCTAGTGCTGAAGGGCCATCCATGTAAAAAGCAGATTCTTTGGGGACATTAGTCAATTAACTTAATAAAACCCAGTTTTACGAGGATTTGTCCTTCCTGCTGCGAGGCGAGTCTGCTCCGTTTGAGGTCACTGTTCCATTTATTCCATTTTCTAGAAAAAAAGAAGAAAACACTTTTCAAATACAGTGAGATGCTTTATATTTTATTACATTTTTGTGAGTCCTACACAAACAGCCTTTAACTTCTTTTCTGATGTACCCTCTTTGTTAAATCTCTTAATTATCATTCAGAGTGTAACAGTATAATGACATTTGTACAACGTGCAATATTTGAAGTTTACTACAATAAATTTCAGTTTCCTGATGTGGCCAGACACTGAAATGTGTACACTATATAGATCTAGACTGAAAATCAAGACCAGTTAGACATTTTAGAAGATATTCTATGAAAAAGTAAAGTACAACTTGACGATGAGTGATGAGACAGTTCTGTGAAATTTTGGAGACACAGTATATACACAGTTCTTTGCTACAGGTTGTAATTATTTATCCCACCTACCTCATAGTTCTTGCTAAAATTATACTCCTTTGCTTACCTTTACAAGCATTTGATACAGAGAGGGAATCCTTTATATACAGATATACTCCCAATTTTTAAAGCATATACTTTAACATACAGAATTCATTTATGTTATGATGATGATATTTACATACATAAGACAGAAGTAAAGCACTAATTCAGATTTACAATGAATATGTGTAGGTGGAAAGAGTTCAAGGTCAGGCACCTATCCAGCTGCAAGTCTATTTCTATCCCACTTCACGGGTAGAGATCTCAAGAGGTTTAATCTCTTCAAGTACCACAGTGATGATTTGCTAGCAAAATTCTCCTTAAACCAATGATGCACAATCTGTGGATTTATAGTGAATACAACTAATAAAGTGGAGCAACGTGATACCATTGGGAATTAAAAGTACCTCCTTCATTCAGTTTCACTACAATCAAGGAAACAGATGTTGCCCGACAGTAACTACATTTATAGAACAGATCTAAAGAGCACAGTGCATAGCCAGCTGCAATGCTTGCAGCCCAGCATCTCTGCTCTGACTCACATCATTCTGACTTCAAGCAACAGCTGCTGGCTTTTTGGGTGCTTTTAAAAATTATTACATATATATTTATATATTTTTACGAAGGACTGGTTAAACTTAATTTTTCCATCTGCAGATGTGCTGAAGGTCACTAGAGTGTGGCCAGTCTGCAAAAACAACTGTTGGCTTCCCTCCTTCTGCCACGACACCCAAATGTTCCCATTTATGCAAACAAGCAACAACCAAAAAACCCAAAGAGAACCACACATGAGCATGAGCCCAGACACAGGCCCAAAGAGTCAAAGTCTATTTGACCACATATCTGGCTGTAAATGACACAATTTTAAGCCTACATAAGACGGTCTTCGGATATTTCTGAAAACGTTTGAATTATTTTTAAATAAAAAAAACTTACAAACAATTAATTAGACTCAAGCCAGCTACCTGAAATCATATTTTCTTACACAGCTCAGGTAAAACAAAGAATATGAATCAGCATGTGGCTGGATACCCCACCTACATCACCAGCAGGATTTTTCTACTGTCATTCCTTGCTTTTGGCATAGATAAAAGTAACATGTTTTAGTGTGCCCTGGCTCCCAAAAAACATTCAACCACAACACCCCCCTCAAAAAACAAACAAACAAATGGAGTATTTAAACTGTTCAATTGCATATATTACTCTTTCAAAAACACTGCTTTGCTGCACCCTATGCAAGTGTTCTGAACAGGCAACATAACAGGAGTATTCAAAACAGAACTGGAATGAACTCAGTTCTTTTATTTCCATTTAAAAAAAGGAATAAAATTCTTCAGTGTTCAAGATGGGCATAGTTCAATTATTTTGTGAATTAAGCCACAGCCCCAAATAACTGACTTTTCCACTATTTGTTTACCACTTGCAAGTCTCTATTGAAATTGGTCAACACCCAGCACATTCACTAAACTACATAAATGAAATAGACTGAGAGATTTTAAAAACTATTACCTTTCTGACTCCCTGATTAAATCACCATCAAGGCACATATTTTAAAATTATTTGACATGAAAGACTTAAATGAAAAAACCCTATAATGAGAAGGCCATGAACATGAAGCTCTGAGTAAACAGGATATTTACATAGGAAACTACCTTCAGTCAATTATAAAAAAAATTCCAACTGAATTTTCAGATGAAAAAAAAAATAAATCCCAACACTACACAAAAACCAACAGACAATTACAAATCATTCTAAAGGGAGTCCAGCAGTACTCTAAAACACATAATTTTAATAAAAATAGAAACTTGGGAGAAAAAAATATTGATCTTCCACCACAAATTTCCATTCTCAGTGCAAATGATCTTGGCACACACTACTTCCAATATATCAAAAAGTGGAACAGGTTGGTAATACATGACTGGCAGCAAAGGGTCATGCTGAAAAAAGCTTTTGAAACTATTTCTGCCATTTCCAAAGGGTGCAGAGGTTATTCAAGACAGCAGTGAAATACACAGATGGCTGAACTGTTTCCGCAACAGATATACTGAAATACAGGGATTTTAATTTTTTTTTTTTTAAGAGCACATAATTTTTTCCTGGAGGAAAGAGTCTGTTCATCTTCCATACCCTTTCCATAAAAAGGGTGTGATATAATTAAAAAGTCAAATCTGGACTCTTCAGCTCATTTCCAAATGCTTCAACACAGGTTTAGAGTAGTAAGGTGTTAAAGAACTATCAATTTGTTTTTTCTAAAAACAGTCCAACATAAAACTTTTTACTGGGTGGATCATCAAACCATCTCTTTGCTCTAAACCCTCAGAATTTCATGTCAATCAAAAACAAGTTGAAATCCACTGCAAGAAAATTTAGAAATAAATGTCTAAGAGAACAGAGCTAAAATTGCATCTGTTCCCTTTATATAAGAGAACAGACATAAGCATGCCACATTTTGTTCAAGTAATGAAATTAAAGAGAATAAAAATATCATGCTGCATTAACTAAAAAAACTCCAGTAATTCCTTAATTTGGGCAGTTAGAAATCCCAACAATATATAGTGGTTTTTCTTAAAAGTCTATTCTTCCCACAGTAATATTCACCAGTACTGCTTCTGTAGCTGAGTCACCTCACTCACAAGTTAAATACAAAATGCTTCTTTAGCGACCTAAAGTTGGTTTTGAGAAGGCAAGGCAACAGAAAAACTGAAACTACAAACCTCTTTCTTTTCTGGAGGTCTTTCCCTTAGCTGATACAAACTTCTTTTTCACTGACTGAGGCTGAGAAGAAGAATGCTCTCTCCACCTCCGAAGCTGGAAATTAATGAACTTCCACATCATAAATGCTTGAGTCATGCAGATGGAGGCCAGCACACTGATTCTAGAAACAAATAATAGGTAAAGTTTTATCAGTAAGTTTGCCTCATTATTCAAACAGGAAAGGAAGGTAGAACACCTCAGGTTTTTTGGCAACTTCCACCCCCTACCCCTGGTAACATCCATTTTCTAAGCTAAGAATTTGCTTGCGTAGGGCAGCATTGGGCTTAAGCACAGATAATCAAAACTAGATATAGAGAGATAGTAAAATCTTAGCACATCAAAACTAGCAAGTACTAGGTTTCCTTCCTGCTGTCTTTCTCAGAATTACTCTCAGGGTACCAGGTAGTAACAGCTGAAAATGGTTCAAGAGTGTCTTGCAACTCAGAGTATCAATTTTGCAAGGCAATGCTGACATTGTCAGTGTTTCAATAACTTCTTTTTCTGCATTCATAAGAAGGCTAGGCAGTAGGATCATGCAGCAGCAAAAGGAGCCATAATAAAGGCAGAGAAGGAGGCAGTAATCTTTAACCAAGACCAAAGCTGCTCTGGTCACAGTGCCTTGACCGCTAAGATAAACTCACAGCAATCATATCTCGAATTCAATTTACTAAGTTTAAAACATTTGAAAGTAGTGTCTGTAAATTGGATATTCCTTTTATTTCTGTTGGTTTGTTGTTGTTATTGTTTTTTTCTTTTTGCTTGGGGTTTATTTTAACAAAGAAAAAAAGAGTCACCAGTTATAGATTTCTCAGGTGTAGACTAAATTCAGTCCATTCATTTCACTGTGCCTTAAAAGTTTCTTACATAATCTATTCATATTGATCCCATTGGTTGCATGAAAACACTCAACCATTCAGAATTACTGGTATTAGTACTGTATCATTTACATTGTGTTATTTAACATGGGTTTGCAGCACATGCTTAAGAACTGTTGCAGGTTTACCATACCTAACAGCCAGGATATTAAAGTTCCCAGTACTGAAATTCAGCTGCTGATCTTCTGCTCTTGCCAGTCCAAAGCCAAAAGTGAGGACTGAAAGAATCAAGGTGAGAAGCCTTCCCAAAACAAAAAGAACTGCCCACAGTGAAAATCTAAAAATAAAAACACCACAAACACCAAATAAACTTTCCATTCAAAACACATGCACTAACAATGCAAATGCTTACCCTCCTCAGCATGCAAATTCGTTTGAAATGCAAGAACTTGTCTAAACATGATTTTGCATCTATCTTAAATGCATCTTGTATTATGTTATGAAAACTGATTTCAACTCAATGGAAAGTGCTTTCCAGTACTATAGAACAAAAGCACATTTTTAGTTCCTACAGAGCTGGCTGTATTAGCAACCTATCCTGTTCCTTTCTCCCAAAAACTTAACCCTCTTTCCACATTAGTATACATTGAGAGATTTTATTTCATTTAATACCTCTACTAGTATTTACTTATACTGCTACTAGTATTTACTTAGATAGGCTAAAACAAGGTAAAATGTATACTGATGGTTTAGAAATAGAAGTATTAACACTAGTCTGAAGAACTGTGGTAGCTTAAGAAACACTGAACTTCCTTGTAATTTTGGTTTCTGGTTAGTTAAATGCAAAAGGCTCTAAGACAGAAATTACATGAATTTTAAAGATAAAGACTATTTACCCTTTCTGGTATTTTTCATCACTGAAGTAGAAAAGACGGGATATGTGGAAAAGAAATTCAACGAAGTAATGCAATACCAGAAGAACAAGTCCAAGATGGGTCAGACTATGAAAACAAATAAAACAAACATTCAGACATTTTGGTAGATAATTAAGGCAGAGAATGCCAGCAAAAGTTCCAATTGACTTACTTCAGGAGATAGGCTCCAGCAATATGAAAGAGGTAAAGTCCAATGTAGACAATCTGACGAAAGATATCTTCCTATTTGGAAGAAAAGAGTGACCATGCATTACACACAATGTTATACAGTATTGTAGTATGTTATCTGCTATTACAAACTACTCCTAGTCTTGGAAATTCTTGGTGTATCAGCTACCTTAACATGGCCTGGTCTAGCACTGAATTACTCAGCCTGGATCATCTAATTCCACACATAACTTACTGCTCACTTACCAGTGATACTCAGTATCTTACACACGCTACTGTGAGAAAAGGCATCAAACATGGAAAGATGCTTTTTAGAAGATCCACTTTTATTTGTTATGACCACTGTGAATTATACAAGCTATTACAATACTTATTTTGTATGTATTACTGTATCATCAGATCCTACAGTTCCACATGTTTGCTGCCCATCAAATTGTCACACTGTCGCAGAATAACAGTCTACAAATCAAAATGAAAGGTTTTCCAAGTGCTGACATCAATTTTCAAAATTCAAGGCCATCCAAAATTCTGGCACATTGTTTCTGGCAAATACAAAGAATATTGTTACTAACCAGTCATGCTAAAGCCCATGGTCCCACTTTAAGTCAGGTTTTAGCCAGCCCTATTCAACTGAAGACTTAATGGAGATGAAATAATAAAGAGGAAGACACACAGCATATGGAAAGCAGATTGTGCCATCTGTAAACAGAAGAATCACTGAAGTATGCCACATCACAATAAAAATCTCTTTTGGAGTGGTAGTAGAGTACATCCAGTTATGCTTAAGAAACTCCTTTTTTTTTTTTTTTTTGAGAAGATTCTTAAACTTCAAGGAAGGATCTTTAGCTTTATCTCGTATACATGTAATTTAAAAAGGCATTAAATTTTAATTTTACAAGAGCTACACTATGTTGTCCAGTACTCAGTATCAAATCCAACAAACCCATAGAATCAAACAATTGTGACAACAGCAAACATCACACTCATAATACACAAAGAGCAAGAAAACAGGTGGAGAAAGACCTACTCTAAATTATCTGAAAGAAAATGAAAAGTCAGTTATTTCAGTTGAAGACACAGAAAGTACAAATGATCAGTTTCTCTAAGCACAACCAGGACCAGCCTCTAACAGTTTAACTTTAGAACTGAGATAACATTTAAACAGCCCATGCTGCCTGCTTAGACAAACTGTGAGAGGCTGCAGACTTTGTAGAATAATGCACAAGGTATACATGACTGACTAAACAGGAACCAGAGTTAAGAAGTTTTCTTTTTTATGTCAGCAGGCCAGATAACTAGACCTGAATAAAAGCAGCCAGTTAGCTCAAGAGAAGGAATAATGCAAGGAAACCAAGATGGCAGAGGTTAAGCTGTGGTTAAAGAAATATCAACTATGAACTTGCTAAAATGAATGAACTATCACTCTTGAAACTTAATGCAAAACTCAGAGGGCACAATTTCAAGCAGCAACCAAGTAAAACACTACTATTCAACATATTGCACTTAGGCCACCTGACAGCTTTCTTGAAGTTATTTTTAAAAAATCTCCTCACTTGGCTGTGAAGTCAAATTTGAAAGGTATCCCTAACACAATAGGGGAACATCAACTGCAGTACATCTGAAAATAGAATCACACTGCATCCGAGCAGCATAAAAACAGAGCATCTCGTTACTATTTTACTAAGCCTCTTCTAGGCTCCTGTGCAAAGATCTGTGGTTATCTAACACATCTATGTTTCATTTTCTTGAATAAAGCAGAACTGGCAACAGAGATGCAGCATAATCACAGAATGGTTTGGGCTCAAAGATGCCTTTGTAGGTCACCTAGTCCAACCTCTATACCATGGACAGGGATATCTATCGCTTGACCAGGTTGCTCAAAGCCCCATCTAGACCTTGAACACTTCAAATGAAAGCAAATTCACAACTTCCCTGGGCATTGTGTTCCAGTGTCTCGCCATCCTCCTCATAAAGAATTTCTTCACATCTACTCTAAACCTACCCTCTTTCAAAATCCTTGTTCCTTGTCATTACAGACCCCAATAAAAAGTCTCTTTCCATCTTGTAAGCCCCTGTCAAACAGTGAGAGGCCACAGTAAGTTCTCCCTGGAGCCTTCTCTTCTCCAGGTTGAACAACCCCAACTCTCCCAGGCTGCCCTCACAGAAGGGGTGCTCCAGTCCTCTATTCCTCTTCATGGACCTGCTCAAACAGATCCACACCTTGCTTGTGCTGGGGACCCCAGAGCTGGATGCAGCCCCCCAGGGACAATCTCAAGAGAGCAGAGGGGCAGAATCCCTCCCCTCTACCAGCTAATCACTGCTTGTTAGGCAGCCCAGGTGACACCTGGTTGTTTGGGGTGACATTAGCTGACATTGCCAGCTAATGTCCCATTTTCATCCACCCATTTAAATCAAATCCCAGACTTTCATACCCCTTTGATGTATAGAATTATTCACAGTTTATATTCTACACCTATATCATGATTCATGACGCAACTGTGATTTCAATGAGCCTATTCACACTATCAATTCCAAGAAACAAACAACCAAAAAAAAAAAAAAAGGTTGAAAAGAAAATCTCACAATCATCTGCTCTAGGGAAAAATCTTTCAGTGGATAAGAAACACTAGTAATTTTTATTTACACAACAGGTATTTAGCAATTTTACTGCAGTTAGGATTTAACTGAAAAGAAAAAAAACCACCTTGTTTTGCAGTTCCTCCCATTCACATTTTGAACTTACTTTTTTAGTTTTCTGAAAGTACAGTTCTGGAAAAGAATGAAACCAGTATGCCAACTGTAAGATGTAGAAAAACTTCATTTGAAACCTGTACAACACAGCAAGAATTAAGGCATATTATTTATTATGAATGAACTTAAAACATTTCAGAGGCTTCTAGTGAACTCATTTTATTGCTGTCTCTTAAAGAAAGAAAAAATGCAGATCCTTCATGCCAGCCAAGTCTAAATGAATATTTTTAACAACAAAATCATTAAGCTAAAGCTTGCAAAAATGCAATTCTTTAAGTAATAGCCTACATAAAAAAACACTTTGTATGGTAAAGGTGTCAAAGACTTGAGCTCACATAAATACTACCAAAACTACATTAGTGACTAATGTAGTTTTACAAACTGCTTATTCTACACATTGTACATAACACACCCCAGGCATAAAACATTCCCTCCTCTGCCCCAGCAACCCTCTAAGGAAGAGGCCTTACGGAATCAGAGTGTGCGGATAGTCCCTCCACAGAGAGGTTGGATCTGATATATAATTCTCCTAAAAAAAGAAAAGAACAAACAAAAAAACCCAATAAATGCTCTAAGATGTTACTTTCTAGTCAGAAATAATGATTGGACAGACACGTATGCATTTATGTACATGCAAGTGTGTACACACAAAAATACATCTACGTACACAAGTAAAAGGTGCAGATCTACCAATTTTCTTTTTTAAAAATCCCTGAGAAATCACCAATAAACAAAAGCAAACCATCCCAGTAAACAAATCCTCAAAACAAAAAACACTGCACTAGTTTAGGAAAATAAAAAGTAGCCAAGTAAATCAAGTGATTATTCAAGATGCAATGTCCTTATGAGATAGAAATTATTCCAGTATTACTACAGCCACAAGTCTTCCCTTGTAAACTGCTGATAAACTTTGAACTTAACTAAGAGAAGGAAAAGTTTTCCAGGAGTTACGATGTTAAAAAAAAAATAATTAAAAAAAAGGCACAGTCTTCCCTTTCTATGAGCTAAGCTCATACACATACAGCCACTAGCAAAGAGTATGTCACCTACAGGCACACACTGACCTGAGGTTACAGCAATCTGTCATATACCCATTCCCTAGGCTTCAGAATGCTATGTATGGTGTTTTCTAAACATTTATTTTATCTTAATAAGCCAACACCACAAAACCTACTGAGAATTAAATGCCATAATAATGTTAAATGGTTTTATCTTATTCAGTTTAACAGTAAATCAACTGAGACTGAGCAACAGTAACTTTACTGACTTTATACTCAGTTATGACTACAACTCACACAGAATCCTTAAACGTGTCCCCACTTTAAAATTAAAATCAGCTAAAACCAGAAAAATAAGCCCAAACCATCTTTATCATCAACATAAGTGATTTTTTGAAATCTCATAATAGAAGAGAAATTATACTTACAGAGACAAGAATACTTGTTCCCCAAACACAGGAGAAAAGGTAGAATGCACTAAGTTGCCCAGACTCATTGAACTTGCTATGCTTTGTCTTTGAAAAGTGCATTTTCCTGTTAATTTTCTGAAATGAAAGCTCACTGTTATTTATATGCTGCAGTACTACTTCACATTTATTTGGTAACTGCATTAATCTAAAAGTTTTAATGCAGGTTTTTACAGTAAAAAACTTTATTGCAGAAGTTTACTTTTAAGTTAATAGTCTTAAAGTCTAATTAAAACCCGACAATTATCTAGATGAAAGGAATTAATATTTTGTACTTACATCCAGTACATACTCCTGAATTATAGCATGTATGATTATTGCTACAAGCATGTAAAAGAAAATTGTAGCCAAGTCTTTGATGCCATAGTAATAGAGAGAGATTGTTTCTGCAGATTGTTCTTCTAAAAGACAAACAGAATTAAGTGTTAGGCAGCAATACAGTTTAATGGTTGATAAGTTTATTGCTCAGAGTGAAACCTTCCAGACAGAAGTAGCTGAACAAATAGAAGTCCAATTAAACTGCCACCATGAACAAGGTCACTAGACTGTTACAATTATCTTCTCCATCACATCACAAACTCAGTTTGATTCTGGAAGGATGCTATAAAACTAAAAACTTAAGTGCACTTAGGAAGCTTACCCAAATATACTGAAAGTGGACAATAAAAATATGTTAAACTATCACCCCACTTTGACTATTGAAGATTACCACCTGCAAAGCCAGAATAAGAATTCATGTGAATTTATCTACCAGCCAAATGCTGTTTCAGCACTAATGACAAATCCAGACAAACAGAGACGTTGTCTCTAACCTTATTACTTAAAACAGTTTTAATAAAAAATAAAAGTGAAATCCTTGAAAGCTGCTCAATAATTTCAATATCTATTGAAATGAACAAGTTCCCTTCTTGTCAAGTCTAGAAAGTATGGCACACCAATAATGTCTGGTACACTGTCTCCTAACTAGCCTCCTGCAAGAGACATACCTGTGGCAGGAATGGTAACATTATACTGAAGTGTAACAAAAATGACCGCTGCTTTTGCTGTAATCTGAAAGAGAAAAAACCAAAAGTGCTGTAAATTCTCATGGAAATAAACAACGTTAAACTGAAAATATTTGCCCATGTTTTTTGGCACCCTTGCCCAGCACATCTGTCTCCTCCCAAAAAACTGACCAGCTCCCATTATCTCACCACTGCACCTGACTTTCCAAGGGCAGCACACATGGCACGGTCTCTATAGGTTTATTTACGGAATAGTCAACCTGCCAAATGAAAGATCCTTGAAAATTTTACTTACAAACAGCCTTTCCTATAACAGTAAAATGAAAAGATGTGCTACAATTCTGTCTTTAGTCCATACTTTATTATTACATTAACAGAATTTACAGTATCATGGAGTCCCTAGACCATGATGCATTCAGCAATGGCTGAGAATGAACTTTATCTAAAAGTACTTTTTTTATTGGACAAAATTTGGAAGTCAGTTATCATATTCATAAATCTATGGGTGATCTGAAAAATGTGGACAGGGAACGAACAAAGGCCTGAAACAATTTCAGGCCAGTGGGACATCAACTCAGTACAATTAGTATTCTTCTGACCCTGGGGATTCTTTGGCAAGAAGCATAAAACAAATTAAATTAAGTTTAGCAGTAGTGGTACTACTTCTTTATGATGAGTTGTAAGAAAAACCAGAATGAATAAAAACAATTTGAAGAGAAGATGTTGTCCTAATGGCTGTCTTTGGGGAGTGGGGATATTCTAAAACTCGCAATATATAAAATGGAGAACAAATTCTTATTTGTCATGAGCAGAAACCTAATTTTTTATTATAACACATCTTTGTTGAATCCCAACATGAATCAGCATGCCCTAAATGAGAGGGGAAAATAACAGTGCTTCACTATATCATGATCAGATGTTTTCTCATTGCTGTAAAAACCCAGCATATATGTGGTAATTAATAGAGCTGACAAAAAACCAAAACTCCTTTAGGAATCCTAGAAGGATATGTTGAGTGTCTGAAGATAATGACTAGGTTACTACTACTCTTAATTATTCACAGGGAGTGAAATTTTTAAAACCAATGCTTTGTCAACAAGCCCTAGATTTTCTATGAAACCCTGAATACCTGGCAGGCTGTTCAGACCATGTAACTTCAGGGAATCCAACTAGTTTGCTCAAATTAGTGAAGTTGCCTTGGGCTCCCTATTCATCAAAGGAGCCCTCAGAGGACAATTGCAAACACTACTCAATTCTGATCTGCCCTTTGAAGGCTCTGTCAGCTGCTGTCTATACTGGAAGTGTACAAGTCAGGCAGTGTAAACACCTTACCACACCAACATTAACCGCAGCAAGCGATTTCCATTATCTACATCAAAGCATTTAAAAAGATTGCAACATACCACTTATGTACCAACAATGACACATGGCCTTTTTACACTGGGTTAGAAAACACAGTTGGTTAAAAAAAACTGGAAACAAAATAATTCAGCACATTCAATCCCCTAAAACCCTCTAACCCTATCAGTAATATTGTTAATACAGTAAGCCTCCTGTAGGCACAAAAAGTAACAGTTTCGGTTTACCTCTTCAACTCCATTCCCCAGAAAATCATCACATAACAGCTCTCTTGGTGATTTTCGATAGCAAACACAACAGCGTAGCTGGTCTGCCCTGTTTTCACTTCTTATCTATCTGTCTGTCTGTCTGTCATCTTCCCAACTCCACTCCCTTTTGTACTGAGCTGTACCAACAGATGGATGAAACCATCCTAAAAACCATACCAATAACAAAAAGGTCCACAACCCTTAACAAATATCTAACATAAATGTCTGAACAAATGCCTAAAATACCAGAAACATTTAGTCAACGCTGT
This sequence comes from Cisticola juncidis, assembly GCA_013400215.1. Lineage (NCBI taxonomy): Eukaryota > Metazoa > Chordata > Aves > Passeriformes > Cisticolidae > Cisticola > Cisticola juncidis. Next base: position 2,150,094 of record VXBR01003299.1, on the reverse strand, counting down.
CTTAATTTGATGATCAGCGATCTTAGATCATTGATAACATTTTGGCAGTCACACAGGTAAGCTACCTTTCCAGCGCCAAAAAGGCACTTGTTAAAGCATCTGCATTCAACATGGGGGCCCAGAGAGAGGAGGGCCTGCAGCAGGGCCGGCCCTCAGGCCAGAGGGAGAGCTCTCCTCTGCCGCTGCCAAGCCTCGGCGCATCTCCGAGGCGGGATGTGCCCGGCCCGGCCCGGCCCGGCGCCTCGAGCGGCCGGGAGCCCCGGGATGCC
>VXBR01003299.1:2040997-2149099 GCA_013400215.1 Cisticola juncidis | reverse complement strand
ACTCGCTGGCGGTACCCCAAAGCTCGCTCAGGGCACCGGCTCAGCTTCAGTCTCCTGCCGAGGCTGCGGCGACAGGAAATGACCGCGGGTCTCCTCCGGGATGGTGACCCAACAGAGCAGGCTGTCCCTTGTTCGGGTCGTGCGGAGGAGCCGGCCCGGACTCCACTCCCCACCGGCATCTCTTGCTATCCAGATTCACCATTGATGTCTCTCCTTCGGCCGGGGTTCTGGCTAAGTTTGGTTGTCACCAGAAGTCTGCCAGCTGGGCTCCCGGAAAGCGTGAGGAGGCCGCGCTGACTGGGCTCGTTCTGGGTGCGACCGAGCGGCAGCCGCAGGGTACGGGGTCAGGACCTCCCGCCGCCACTCTGCCACACGGTACTGTGTAGCCAGAAAGAACTGGAACAGTAACAACTCCAAGAAAGCAGACGGAAAGGAAACTAACAGGGAAGTACAGAGCGAAGAGACAGAAAAGCTAGACGCGGATTTTAAAAAAACCCAACCGAGGAACAGAAGGCCCTTGTCAGGTTAAAACGATGAACGAAAAGTTCTGAGAAATCATCGCTGATGCGGCGCTGATCCAGGCTGAATTCAGCTGTCCTTCAACCCTCGCTAAATTCATGCTATCTTTATTTATTAAAGCTTCTGATGGGTAGATACTCCCAGTGGATATATGGAAAAAAAGATAGAGAAACAGATTAATTTATAGCTGAAATTTAATGTTGTCAGAATGGCTTTTGCTGCCGGCAACTTCTGAATTAATACAGGGCAAGAAATTGAGGTGTAGCTATTTGGTATTGGTTTGCTTTGCCAGAATTGAGTGTGCACCAAATTCATTCTGTGAGCTCTTTTAAACAGGTTGATTTCTTCCAACTGTATGTAGCTGACTCCTGGAACAGATTTATCAGTGTAAGACCACGTTTTTCAGCTATGAAACACCTTCATCAGCTGTGTAGATGCTCATAGGTTTTCTATGAATTTATAACAAGACAGCTATATTTGGTATCTGGGGATGATCTAGGACACCTAAAAATACAGAAAAAGCTACAGAAAAATTTTCCTTCACAGCTGGTTGGTTTTTTTAAAGTTTAAACAGAAAGAGCATTCATATTTTAGTCCCAAGATGTTTTGTATTCTAGAAATGCTTTAAGCCCCTGACTGTAATAGTATTGTGTAAAGTAAGCAGCACATTATTTCAACAGTAACAATGTGAAAGTGTATGCATGACTGCATGCAGTATAATCACAGATGGAACATGTGGTACCTGTGAAATACACCGGGTTAGAATAAAAATTGGACTCCTTTTTGCAATGTAAGTTTGCATCTATTTCCCACCTCAGACTTAAAAGAAATCAGGTCATCTCATCTCCACAGAACACAACAAACAGGACTTAACTAGGACAAGACATGCTTTCCTCAAGCTTTAATCAGCAAGCGCCTCAACTGCCAGGCTAGATATCCTGTCACACAGGCCCTCGGTTTCAGCTTGGCTGTTTGTTCTGATGGTACACTGTGAACTGCTACACTGAAATGGAAATTAAGGCAACCTGTTGGAAAACAAGGCTCACCTGAAGTCTCCATACCTTCCTTTTATCAGGAGTCTCCTCTTCCGCCACATGAAATTTGATACAGCACTTTAGACAAAGTGGGATGTGTAAGCAGCCCTCAGTCCGCTGCTTACCGTGGGTGGCTGGTCTGTTTGCCAGGTTTATTTCCAGACATCCACATTTTCCAACACTAGGCTTAAAATGATTACATTATTTAGGAAGTTCCCTACAATCTGAGTCAGAGGGGGTTTCTAGCATCTTATCACAGAAGCCACCATTATGTGCATGTGTGTGTCCCAAAACCCTGCCAGCCAAACCAAATACAGTGTTTCAGGTGGCAAGATTGTGGAGACTTTGGCAGCAAGCATATCATGACACCTGCAGTCACAAGGCACAGCTTTCTGTTTGGGAACCTCTCCTGAATTTACATGTCATGAAATGCACTTAGAGACAGAACCAAGAACAACATTTAAAAACAAATATAAATAAGCAACGCAGCAAGGAACAGAAGGGAACACTTCAAAAAGATGATACCTGCCATTAAATGTCTAGGTCTTAAATGTGATAAATGATGTTGGCTCTCAGGACAGGGTCTTGAAATCAGCTGGCAGGAAGGCTGGAAACACGGTTTGTGCTTTCTTCTGACCCCAGCTGTTTAGAAAGTTATCCCAGCAACTGCTATTAGCCTTTCTAATTTGTTAAGACAGAAATACCTCCCCCGATGCCCCCCACTTTTTTTTTCTAACTTTTAATGCATTCTGCAGAGATGAACACATTCACATAAGGGATGTGAATGGGCTAATCTCCCTTTTTATATATATGGCATATCTTACATTGTCACCTTTTAAAAATAAACACTCCACTGGACATAATCAACAAGGAGCCTAGAGACTTTCAGGATGCCATAGCCAAGTATCCTTTATTATATGTACATCTCAGTAACAGTGCAATTTCTGCTCTTAATATTCCAAAGACACCATACACAATCATTAATGACTTTTCTGGTTAAACAGCCTTTTCTCTTGTTTTATTGTTGTTGAAGATGTCAGGCATTTGCTGCAGCACAGCAATGGAAAATGGAGTTTTCTATTTGTATCCTCTTGCTTGTATCCGCCTGCAAATTCCAATAATTGTTTAAGTGCATTCTAAAGCCATTTCCATGTATTTCAAAATTTATAGTAAAACAGAAGAAAAACGTTAAGTGACATTTTTTCTTTAGTGAGTGAGATATTTTCTTTAGCTTAGAAAGGTAATCAGACATCACCTCTTCATAGCAGTTTCCTGCTGTCTTAGGTTCTCAGGCCTCATGACAGAAAACTGTAATTTCACTAATATTTCTGTTTTCTTGAAGCAAAATGACACCATTCAGAGCATGTGAATTATCTTTTTCAATAAAGCAGTGATAATTATGTTTTTCTGCCTAACAATGGAAAAGGTAACTATAAATTCATGGAATAGCTACAGGAAAACTAATTATAAATGGAAAGAAGTCCATATGAAAACTAAGTAATTATTCCAAAAGGAATTGAAAAAAAAAAGTTTGTGGGAGGAAGGGATAAAAAGTGTCTGGAAAAATGTAAGTAAACAGAAAATACAATAGGAAGGAAACCTAAGAGACCTGAGAAAAACCTCAAAATGGCACTGCAGAAAAAGTTAAAAGTGAGCATGTGTCATGATGTGGCCCAATTTCAGATCAGTGAAGTTTGCAAGAAGCATCATTTTAACAAAAAGTAATTATTGTCCTTCTTCAGGGGTCTGCCCACTACTTCAGAATATGATTTCAGTTTTGGGTTGCTATTACTGTAAGTATTCTTGTGTTGGATTTGCCTCAGCTGATTAGAACAAATGCAATCAGCTTCATAAAATAATGTCAACTATTAAGACGTAACTCAAGTACTCAAACATGTATGTATGTCACAAAAGAGGGTACAGGATTGAATGGTGAAAGGTTTTCAAGGACATATATTTGTCCTTGATATTTTCAAACATCTCAGATCTGCTTTTGTTTTTTTAGGCTGAACAATATTATAAGAAATACATATATTGTCAAATGTCACACACTTTGAATACACAAAGTAATGCAAATATTTATGTACTATTCTGCAAGTGTAAGGTTCACAAAGAACTGAATTTGCAGTTTAAATTCATCTCCAAATGTATTTTAATACACTGTACAGTATCTTACAACCAAATACAACCTTTTACTTAAAATTTCTGCTTTAACTGGATTAGCAGCAAAACTTGAAGATTGTTAGCCATGGTGTCAGACAAGATTAACTTCATATGGCATGTAATACATATCTCAGTTTATACAGCTTTTTAATCACATTCTTGCAGAATCTTACAAAGAATTTAAGAGTCTGCTCCAACTCTGTGTATTTTTTGACAGTTGTTAGTTAAAATTAAGGAATCCTTTGAATGAATTCCATAGAAATGGTGTTTCCACCAAAAAAAACAAAAGCCTGAAATTACTTTCAGTGTTTGTTAAAACCAATTGTACTGAGCAACTAGCGAAGATAAGCACAGTCAGCCGAATTAGAAAAGGAACATAAAACCCAGTATTTCTACCTGTTAGCAAAAACAACTTGGTTTTTTTTGAATGTACAGATAACTTATTAGAAAATCACTTTTTGAGAAGCACAAGCAGGTGAAACCAGGTTTAGAATAACATATTTTCTGTTTTTTTTACTAGAGACTTCTTTTATATATGTATTTATTAAGTTTATAATATTACTTTAAGATATTATAATATGAAGTTTATAAGACCCTGCTATTTGTCTTCTGCCACCAATGACAAAACTCAGCATTCTGTAAGAAAGGTAAGATTGAATTTTTTACCCTCATTCCATTTTATTAACTCAGTACCTACCCACAAGGGTATTTTTGAAATTCCAGTACAGTAGAATGTGAAAAACATAAGTTAACTTACTGTAACATTGTTTTAAAATTAACACTTTTCTAAAAAATAAGCAAAAATTAGTTTTTATTTTACATATAGTCCCAGCTCATTGTTATGATTTTTCACACAGCAACTATGCAGATTATATACATTCCTGAGCAATCTTGCCTAACTTATAAATTGTTTTTCCATCTGAAGGTGGGAGTTTCCTCACGTACTGTTAAGAAAAAGAAACCAAATTAGTCACAAACCAATACTGAGATTTTATTTTATAAACATTAAATTATCCAAATTTAACCTGTACTTGCATACATATGTCTACACAAGACATTTTTTATTAAAACTAATGAAATACTTTCCTTCATACCAGTGTTCAGTTTTAATTGAAGGTGATAAACATTAACTGTTTCACAATGTAACCTAGCAGTATAAACAGTGATTAATAAAAAGGTTTTAATAACCCTCTAATTATTTAAAGTTTAGTATATTAAACTTTCTAGATATTAAGAAATCTGAGGGCTTGTTGCATTTTCTGAAATTTATAGCCTTTAGATAGAAACAAGTTTGTGCTGCCAAATTAAGTCTAGCCAAAATGTTTTTATCTCTTCGTCAGCTATGATGTGAAACAATAACCAAATTATTGATATCCAACCGTGGGATAAAGCTTACATGTGCACATTGCGCCACACTCCTGCTTGCAAGACATTATTTTTGTTTTAAGTAGGAAGAGCAACATTTCTGTTTTAAGTAAGAGGCAGTGTCACTCCCAATTGTAGTTATAACAGTTATGTGCCAACTAAATCCACAATCCCTAGTATTAAGTGATTAATTAATGACTGCAGCAGGCAGCATATGGCCATCATTTGCAGTGAGCAACTCACTTGTAAGGCTGTAATATGCCTGTCACATTCATTATTGATACTGACAAGATGTTCCTTTGGAAAAACGTTTTGAGAAAATTAAGCAAGACAGTGTTATGTCTACATCTCAAGTCTTCCATAATGAGAAGAAAACTTGAGATGCTGCAAGGTCTGGGAGTATGTAGAAAGGGCATCAAAGGATATTAAAATCAAATGAGCAAGTACCATGAATACACAAGCATTTGTATGCTACATGCTCAGAATCAACAGAATCAGTCTTCCTTAACAGATGCCCTTAATTTGAACTGAAAAAATGGGCAAAGGTCACATGATGTTAAGCATTTACCACAGGTCTGGGCCTAAGCTTGTATTTAAAAATTCAGCTACCCCAAATGTTCCAATGAGATTGCTTCTCACCTTCTCTGTGAGCACAAATTCATGTTTAAAAAACAAAACAAAATTCAAAGGGCACATCTCATGCTTCCAGGAAACCAAGATACACATCTGAATCAAGGGCCTCCAACTGGAGTAGCAGAGTCCCAACAATTATTCTGAATAGCATCTCCTCTAGTTATTTAATCTTTCTAATCATTTCAAGGAGTTGATACTTTGTGAGAACACACACGTCTGTATCTGCTCTCTCATCAAAACTAAAAATGCAATTTTGGAGAAAAACTGAGTTATTTTTGTTCGGTAAACACGAAAAGGGTGGTTTTGAGAAAACAAACCCTTAAGTCTGTAGCTCACTCAACCAAATTATTTCCTGGGCATACAAAATGCAGGCTTTCTTGTTGGGAAGACTACCTCTAAAGAGAAAGTTAATTTATCTGCTACTTGATCTCAACAGAAAATGCTGTTGCTTTAACTACTTTGAGAGTGAAAAGAAGGGATAAACAGTCAGCAGCACCTCATGCCCTTGATGAATCTGGTGGCACAAGACTGGAGCAATGTATAGGTCAATCATGTATGTTAATAACCAAGAACTGAGACAATATTTAAAAGCTGGTGCAGTAAGTACCATGCTGGTAAAGTTTCTATGGCATTCTGCACAAAATAACCCCAAAGAGAACATTTTCTGAACTTCAGTAATAACTGCATTCGTGTGACTCTAGTGTATTTTCTTTGAATAAAAAGCAAGTTGTTATTATTATTACAAAAATTCAGTCTCAATTGTTCAGTTAGTACTTAGTAGCCATTCTATCAGTAAAATAACAGAAGGTCTAAATTGAAAAAAAATACACTAATTTCATGTTGTTATTCAGGTAAATGCTGAAGATCTGCAATAGCTGTAAATTCATGTAATTATTTACTTATAAATAGACAGTCCTGACTGCAGTTATGTTGTACAGGAAGAAACATTTTCCTAAGCTTTGGCTGAGTAACATTTCCCTATGCACATGCCATTACAGAAATAGAATACCTCACCTTGTTCACTAAGAGTAAAGGTACAATGTAGAAACAGTAAACTAAATACAGCAGCTCTACTTAGGCACTGTACTAATCAGAAATTGCAAACATTTACACTGCATGATTTTAACCATCTCTATACACACAAAAATATGCAAATACACACAAAAATATGCAAATACACACAAAAATATTTAGCATGGGCAGAAACTTCAATGTAAACCCATAAAATGCTACATAAATACCTATTTAGGTGTGAATTTCAGAAAATATAGGAAGGTATAAATGCTGGCATTAGGAATGTATTCTATGGTATGTTATAAATAATTTTAAAGGTACATGCATTGCAGTAATCTGAGCTTTAAGCTCTCAAATACTTAAAAACGTATTTGTAAAACTTTGTAAATACTGTATAACCATCCTGTATATTATTCTACTTCAATTTGTCTGATGGACAGCCACTGCGAAAAAAATCGCATTTTTTCCCCTACAAATTAATGCACTAAAATAACATGAGAAATAGTGCATAAAACATCAAAATGAAAATGACCCTTTTTCCACCCTCCAACCACAACTTACACACTTTTCCTTCTTTTTCCAGCTTCTTCAAGTGGACTAGGAGGTTACGTTCTGCTGCTGGAAGTAAATTCTCAGGGATTTCCTAGTGGGAACAAAAAATATGCATTTTGTATTTGTTTAAATATAAATCAATTATTTTTTCAATACATGGACTCCATGGTTTATTACCACAGATTTTCCTCTTCTGAATTTGTATGGGAACATTCAGTTAGTTATGTAACAACAGGCAACTAAGATGAGTAAATCAATTTTACACCAGTTAAATGAGTAGTCTAACAACACATTTTTGTTTACTTGGCTCTTTTTTTTTGCATTATCCGTTTGTATGATGAAAACTTGGGCCAGCACTAAGAAGACTCCTCTTCTGAGCTTGGTCTGCCCGGGATTGTCAGTGTAGCTGAGTATTTTTAAAGACAAATTTATGATGCATTTCTCCACAGATATCTATCACTTCTATCTCATGACAACATTTGCATAGGTTTAAATATCCTGTAGCAATTAATATTTGCAAATGAGTAAACAATTCAAAAATGCAACAGCTTCAGGAGGACAAAATATGTCTTACAATTCTTCAGTGCTCATTATGTAAAAAGCAGTAACATCTGTTGCCCAGAAAAGCTGTGGATGCCCCATTCCTAGAAGGACTCAAGGACAAGGTAGGTGGGGCTTTGAGCAACCTGGACTTGCGGAAGGTGTCTCTGCCCATGACAGGAGGGATGGAAATTGCTGACCTTTAAAGTCCCTTCCAACCCAAGCCATTCTATGATTGTATAATGATTGCTCAAAATCCCCCTCTCCAGCTCTATCATCCTAAAGATAAAGCTTTTCTTTTCCTTTTTGAAAATTAAGAACTCCTTCAAATAATCTGTGTGCCAGAAAAACTCACTAGAAAAATAGTTAAATAAATTGTGAACCTTGAGAATACTTTGAAAGCATATACTTCGTTTTGTAATGTAAAGCTGTAATAGTACTGAAAAATTTCTTATCTAGACAGGACAAGTAGTTTGTGATTTACAGAAACACAAGAATGACTCTATACTGAAAACCTAGTTGATCAGGCAGGAGAACTGCAGAAACAGAATGGCCATAGGTAATGGTACATCAGCACTGCAAAATGTTCACTGTGATGCAGTCATTCTTCTGGAAACTGGCTATCAGCAGAACATGAAAAACGTGCTGTGAAGCTGTTACAGACCTGTTCACAAGCCACAGCCATTGGCAACTTTGACATCTTCCTCCAAAGCAAAAATACTGGATTTCTTATCTCTGCTTGTTGGGTGGAGTTAGGCAACCCCACACCACAGGGAAAAATTGCAGAAGTTACATGAAGGGTGACAAAGCAGCAACACAGCACTGTTATACCAGTCTAATGACACATCCAAGCTATCCAGCAGCTGAGCCGTGGAACTGCAGCTCACTTGTAACCTCCTGCAGACTGATAAATCAAGAACTCAAAGTTTTCAAACATTCTTCAGGAGACTCCAAACACACTTTGGGAAATTCACAACTAACAGTCATGTCATGTTTTTCACTTTGAACCAAGCACAACAATTTTATTTTTGCTTAGTCTTATGGAACTGTGCCTAAGATCTGGATAGTTAAATAAGGTGGTAAGAATCATGTGGGCCTTACTCCAACTAAGTGCTTAAACAAGGTAATTTAAAGGCACATTCATAAGTGAACTCTGAACAGGCAGAAATATTTTTTATCCCGTTTAAAAAGCCACCATGATTTTCACTCAAAGACTAACATTGTTACATACAAGTTTTATGAACCTAACCTACATTTTTGTTAGTTTGATCTAAAGCCTTTTAACAAACAATTACCTTGTATACTGTCTTTACAAGCTCTGAGGATGTATATGATTTCCCAGTATTCTTCTGGAAAACATTTAGAATTTGCTGTTCACGTGCAAGTCGGTGAGAAATGTAGTTTTGGATTCTAGTATTTGCATCACGTACTACTGGGCCATGACCTAAAAATCAAAACACATGTACCAGAGCACTATTACTTACATTTGTAATTAAGTACACTATTGAATAATTGAAACATTCTTATGTAAACTCTAGGAGATTTAAAAGTCATGAGAAAAAGGTTTGAATGTCTGAATTACAGTCTGCATCTGCAAAGCATTAAGATGGAAAGGAAGAATTAGGATATTAAAAGTCTGAACGGGGAAAAGGGAATACTTGAGGTGGAATAAGGAAAGCAAGGGAAGACTACTTTAGGCCATTAGAGAAAAGGAAAGGAGTTCACTGCTGAACAGATTTAAAAGATGAGCATCAGATTATTGTATTATCTCTATTTGCCTGTCTTCCTCTCCCCAAAGAATGTTGATACTAATGATTTAAACTGATACTGGCCTTTGAACAACAATGGCTGATGCAAAGGACTCAGGTACTACTGTCCTGTTGGGGCAAACAGCAAGGTGACATCTTTAATTGTGATGGGTCATTTTCCTGAACAGATCTTCAAAAGTGATTCACACGCTGTACTTTATGCCTTTAAAAACACTGTCATCAGTATGATAAAAAAAATTAATACAAGACACATAAGTGAGGAGTTGGAATGTGTCAGGGCAGGAAAAATGGAAGGCACTGGGAAATTACAGGTGGATCACTTTATGTCTGGCTGGTTAATAACCAGAACACACGTTTTCCTGGACTGACTGTGGCAGATCAGAAACGTTAAACTTACTGATAGGTCTTTCAATCACATTATGAAAAGGCTTAATTGGTAAAGCACCAACCTTTATGAAAAATCAAATACTGTCTCATGGTACATTAAAGCGACAGAGAAAATATTGTTCAGCCACGAGAGCTACATGCATAGAAATTAAACTTATTGTGATACCTATAAGGAACCTATAAGGAACTGACTCGCACAAATATTCATCACATGCTTTTTATAGCAAAGTTTCCTATTTCTTCACCTGTACAACTCACCTGAAGAAGCAGCAACAACTTGCAGCTCTGCCCTCTGAGTGTAAACTCAAAGCAATTTATAAAATTAGTAGAAAAGAAACTACTGTAAACAACCATAGCTTTCTTTTAGAAGTATTTGGTATCATCAAAATCAGGTTTTTTTGAAACTATTTAAAAAAAATCACCTATTCTTTACTTTTACTTTTGGGTTTACTGATTAGATTGGTTTCTAGTTTTTAAGCTTTTAAAATTAAAACTTATTTTGCCTGAGGACAGGCAGCTTATAGAAAAAGAGCAACTGATTTTTCATGTTTTGAACTAAAGTGTCAAAGGAATCTATCCCTCTGCAAGTTAAAATATTTACACATTTATACTTCAGCACATTTGAAATTAGTAAGTATACATTGAAACTTAATTGTTTAAGTAAGTATTATAAATACAAGATATATAATGTGTAAACACAAAACTATACTGGCATACACATTTATATTTAATGACTTCAAACATATTTAATATAAGCTATTTTTCCTTACCAAATAAATTACAAGTATAACAGTATCTCTACTGTTACCATTTATACACCCAAAACTTAAAATTTAGAGAACACATAGTAAGATATATAAAGCAGGGACTGTTATGTTAACTGTACACTCTCTTGCATTCTCTAATGACAGAAGTCTCACTGAAGTAATCAAAATGAAGGGCTGCACATGGACTCACATGGCATTCTTAAAACCTGGCCCTACTCCTCCAAGTGATTGAAGTGACTTAGACTACATGTCTGTTTTGCAGACCAATGTCAGAACCTGAAATGGAAGCCACATTTTGCAAAGTTAAAGGGACTGCATATCCATCACATCATCTGATCCGTAGCTGTTGTGTATGCATGTAGGTACATTAAAATGATCTCAGAAAGCCTGGGACTAAATCCAGATGTGGAGCTTTCCCATCCATCATTTTTCAGAGACAGCAACACAGTTATTTATTTATTAATGAATAAATGGATTAATATTTGAATAAATGTGAAATGTTTCTCAGCGTATGAAAAGCACTCTCAAAATAGGACTGTCTTTCCATGAATTAAGCTTTATTATCAAACAGATTCATATTATTTCCTCATAACACTGTGAAATGTGAGATTCTCTTATTTTAAATTACAGCACAAAGGACAGAAGTGAAGAAAACAATCGGCTCATGAAATCTTCCACAGATTCCTAATTCCAGTCCCATTTTTTTCTGTATTACCAAGGAAGATGGTTCATTATTACAGGATGGGGAGCCCTCTACTGACTAAAATGCCCTTTTCTTGTCAAAAGATTCTCATCAAATTTTATCTGTAATTAGATATCATGATTATTGTGCCCACATCATGCCCACATTAAATTAAAAAAGAAACATGGAAGGGGAAGGATTGACAAAATTCATCTGCTCTCATGTAGCCAGCAGTTAAGTTACAAAATTTCAAGCAATTCTGAAGCTACCATACTAGTGCTAAAGCATGGGTGGGCAAAAGAGGAACCCTTCAAGAATTACCTAAAGACCTAATATTGCACCACAGGGTGCTTGGCTTATATAGAAAACATGGGTAAAGCAAACTAGTGCTCTAATTATACCCAACAGTATCAACAATTGTTCTGATTGGGCAACAGCACCTTCTGCACAACTGCATGTACATTTTGTGGTGCATGGATGAAAAAGAAAGTTAGTTCCAAACCATCTTAATACTCAGCTATCATTACTGAAAATGCACGATGTCAGACTGCTTCCCAATTGCAAATCCAGTATAAAAACAGCTAAAACAGCAGCAAACACTTAGAAATGAGGAGCACAGATGTTCAACTTTGGTGAATGTGTAATCTAGATACATAACCAATAAGAACAGAGTGAAATACAACAGATAAAATTGATAAACCAAACAGAATTTGGCATATATGTGGTTTTGGAAGGCAGAAATTCAGTTAGAGGAACAGACTGCGTTTTGCAGGTATTAAGAAAGAAAGAAAGAAAGTAAAACATTTGATTGAGATTATGGAGGTTAAAAATTTGTTTGTTTTAATAGTGAAGTCAATAAATATGACCAAGTTGCTATTCTGTCTACATCAACCTCCACATCTAAGGAATATGTAAGAATATTGTTCTTAAACGGCATTTTTATGCCTAGATCTTACAGGATATATACTTCAAAGAAAGGCTATTTTAAGTGCAAACACAAGAGAGTAGGCTAAACATAGATGGGTAATGGAACAAGGCACAACTGAGAATGGAGATACAGTAGCTTGCAATGACAAGTTGAAGATGAAACAGAAAAAGTCAGAAAAAATCCTGAGATGTAGCCCTGAAGAAGCAAACAAGGATCTCAAACCTTAGTTACATAATGAATTCTTAAAACGCAGTCTTGTCAAACAGACGTGGTATATATGAGAAGTAAATCCATTCTCAAGGTTTGGAGGAGAGAGAGGAAAAGAATTAAAGGAAAGCCACAGACTGAATTAACCGCAACTTATTTTTAGAACATTTTTGGCCTTTTGGCTCTTGCTCAAATTTAACCAAAATCATTAGCCAAGACAATCACTTTACAGCTTTGGAGCTTTCCAAGATGAATTTGTGATTAATCTGTACTGCAAAGGACACACTGCTCTCTCAAAAAACATTACTAGGTTACTCACACTGACAGTGTATGTAGAGATGAAAAGGAAAAAAAAAAGAACAACTATTACTTTTTCTTCCAGGATAACACTGAAGCACAGGGATAGAGTAATATAAGAAAATAAAATTTGCTGTACTGTTCCAACAGTGAAAGATTTTGGCCCCTAGAGTCTGTGCACAGAAAGACAAGACCCTCAAATGGAGAAATTTCAGAAAGGAAAGATATCTATCACTGAAAATGTTCAAGTTTTGCAAACCACCATGACAAAGTCTGCTTAGCTTGTTGCTTATTGACTTGAATTGTTACATCAGGAATGATGTTTGATTGTAGTAACAGTTCTCAAATTCTTAAGAGGAGATATTTTAAAATTACACAGTGCAAGAGAGCAGTTAAACCCAAAAACACTTACCTGGATAAATCAAATCTGGTTTCATTTCTAACAACTTTTTCAAAGTTTTCATGTAATCAGACAGGTCTTCTATTACTGTGGTTCCTTCCCCTAAAATACAGTCACCAGAAAATATAGCATTTTCTTCTTCTAGATGTAAAATCATATGATCATCAGTGTGTCCTGGTGTATATAAAACTCTGTTTAAAGAACAAAAAAACATGTGTTTTTCATACAGCATATATACTTCATTTTTGAAGCCTGAACAAATGATGGTCAAATAATACACTTGCAAAGCAGCCATAACAAGAGCCAGAAAAAACGGACCAAAAAAGGCAGATAAGTTCATGGAAGCAGGTATCACTTTGCCTAATCCCAACCCATTTTCTCAAACCATGTAGAGAACACAAATCATCTCTGACATGCTTTTACTTACATGACACACCATAACACAAGTGCATTAAAGGAGCTGACTAGCCATTAGGAACTTCTGTTATAAAGAGCTTTATTCTGAAGCTTTAAAAAATAAAATTGACATGTTATTTCCAGATTGAAACACGTGAAGTTCTTGACATACACACTGTACTTTGGAAGGAGGGCAAGGATGGTATCTGTTCTTTTAGGAATTAATTACAAACTTCTGGACCTGACCCAGATAAAGCTCAGTCTCCAAAAATTTACTTTTCCCTGGAAGCCGCATAGCAGTGGAGCACAGCTGTCAAATACAAAGGACCATGGTCTTTCAGCTGTTGTATGTGCAGGTCCTTAAACAACTGCATGGTAAGGATTAAGGACCCACAGCTTGGATGAGCACTGTATTAGCAGGCAGCAAAGAGACAGTGGGGATGTGTACAGTATATGGTATCCTGTGCTGCCAAGGAGCTGCACTGGGGTGTCCTCTCACAATGAAAAGCAGAAGAGCTTTATTGCCAAGGCTGATGCAGACTGAAAATAACACGACTCCAATGAGAATCACTGCTGATATTCATTAGAATCTTCTTGTTAATGGCAGATGCATCAAAGTAGTGATCAGCAACTGACAGAGCTGGTGCCAAGAGTGTTGTACAGGGCAAGGCTAAACAGCTCCCAGCCATGTTGATGCAGGGCTGGGAGACCACAAGTGCAGCATCATCTGATGCAATGACTTCCAGCTCCTACTGAAAACTGAGCCCAGCAAAAAGCAGGTGAGCCATCGCCCTGGGGAGGCAACATCAAAATCAATTAATGGGCTGTAGCTCACCTTTGGGAAGCAGTATCCTTCAGTTCTTGATGAAATTTTACCAGGAAGCCAAACCACTAACACAAAAAAATAGAAAGAGAATGCCAGACAGTGTGTGGAGAGGTGCTGCCGGTGTGTCTTGCCTCCTTGCTGTGGCACACCTTGAAAACCTGAAGGTTGCTAACTGAAATTTAACATGGAGATCCTGCTTGTTTGCAACCAGTGGCAGGTCCAAGAGTATCCCTAAAGTGATTACCAAATTAACCCAGGTGAGAATACCTGCTTTTAATCAACCATAAAGTTTGGTTGTATTACCCCTGTCACAACCCATAGGGCCTGTGATGTTTGTTATAAATTCTCTCCAGGATCAACAAGGACACCAGACTGTGTGTCTGGGAACTCCCATTCTTTCTGGCACAAACTAGCCCATTATTTGGTCGCAGAAATGTTGGCTTAGAAGTTTTTCACTCCTAGGACACACTTGAAAAAGCTCTCGGTTGTCACAACAAACTTCTCACAAGTGTTGGCTACAAGCTCTGTATTTTTACAATACCGTTCAACAAGCTCCCAGCTCCCACAACAGCACAGCCAGGCTGTTTGAGCCCTCCAGGCACCGAGCTGGGGTGGGCACTCATGAGGGCGTGAATCTGAAGGCAGAAAAGGAAGTTGCCTCAGGACTGTGCTGTCCCACCTCCAGGGGACTCTCCCTGCCAATCACAACTTCCCTGTCGCAAGTCAGAATGTCTGAGACAAAACATGCCTGTGCCTGCTGCTCCACAACCCCAAACTTGAAATGTGCTAATCCTTGACTGACTGGGATTGAAATTAAAGAAATTATTTTCCATCTCCAAATTTTTGTCCAAACATGGGCCAATTAGGGTAGTGAAAAATCTTCTGTATGCAATACAATACTCTTTTTACTTATATTTTTACACTAGTAAAATAAAATGCGTTTGGACAAAATACATCCCTTCTCTTTTTAAATGTTTTTTTTTCCTTCCAATCAATCAAGTGAAATATTCTACAAGTGGGATATATTTCCCATCTAAACTGAGGCAAACAAGAAAACTTTGTCCTTATAAAAAGAATGCCTTGTTAATAAAAGGAGTCTGAAAACAGAATGGTCAGACCTTTTCATTGTGTGTGTGCTTCCATGTAGCACAGCAGCTTTCTGTTTCACACTCATTCAGACTAACATTATAGGCAGTATGTGCCATGGAAAGAAGTCCTCCAAAACTGGAACCCTACAAGAAGTCTAAAGGTCAAGGTCTAAAATTTAACACTTTAAGTATTAAATGTTTTAAAGTCTCCTAAGGAAATCTTTTTAAAGTAAAAAGAAAGGCATGCTAAATAATCCAGCCAGACTTCCACAATTTTAATAGTAACTAACTATGTAAGAATGATGAGAAAGCATATAAAACACTATTTGATTTTCCTGGAGAAAGTGTTTTTCTAGGGAGATACTGTTGATTTCTCTGCTGAGTCCAAAGACTAAATCCAAAGGCTAATTTCTGATAACTCTCATTCACAAAAACAATGTCTTTGTATTAACATATCCTGCTGGATCATGACAGGAAGTCTACATGCATAAGTGCTGAAAAGATTAGATGTATGGATTGGCAATCATTAGAAATTAAGATACATGTACATGACAGAATTCTGAAGAAAAAAGAACTTGCAGACATTCATGGTTACCTGAGTGTGGCTCCCTCTGTCTGTATCATATCTCCATCTTTAAGATAAAAGTATTTATGTCCTCCTTCTATTGTCTCTTCACAGTGAGGAACACGAGGGAGCTTACATATCCGATATTCTGAGTCTAATATTAAAGGAAAGCAAAGAAAATGATATTTAAAGCTAATTCCACAGACAGGTTACTTTTTGAATAAGTACTATTAATTATCACACAGTATATAAAATAGAAACAACAGATTCTGTAACATAACTTCATATTTGTAGAGCAACCTTATTCCAGAGCCAAAAGCTCTAAACAGTGAAAGTCACTGATTCTGAATACAGCACTCTGTACCAGTGACAAATTTGAAGTAGGAAAAAAAGCACAAATGAAATTAATAAAGATCAGTAATTACTGTATTTTACAAACACTCCTTCTTGATTCATAGGGCAGTTCTTTCAAGTTTTTACAATGCCACTAAGATTCCTGCACTCACATTTTGCTTTATGAATCACAAAAGCATCACTCAACATCTGCCTAAAACTGGATGAAAACTTTTTGATCTGCAACTTCTCTCAGCTTTTATCATTCTGAACTGTGCAAAAAATGCAAGCACCTTGGCTGGAACTGCTACAGAGAGCAGACCAGAAAGGCATTTATATCCCTTGCTAGAGTTTATGACCACATTGATAGGCTGGTGAGCCCCAAATCCTCACCAAGACACCAATATAACCATGTCTCCAGGACAGCTATTGTTTTCAATAGTGCCCAGGCCTCATTGAAGATAAGCACCTGGCAGCTTTGCAAAGTTAAGCCTGTGACAGAGCTCGTGACAAAGTTCAACAATGTTAAGAATTACCACATCATCCATACTGCTTATTCTCTTCTCAGATACCAACACAGAAATGTCTCTTACTGTTTATCAACATGGAATACACATTTTTAGACCAGACTTTACTTGCAGGCTGCTCTACTGCTTTCCCTTCCTGCTCTGAGGCCTATGAATTTGTCAGCAACTACTAATGGGCTCCTGTAAGGAATCCCAAAGTTATTCACATTTCTTTTTCAAAATCCAAGCTATTTGTTTTTACAGAAGTGAAAATAACAATAAATTTACCATTGCTGTCCAAGTAAAACAGAAGCAGTATCAAGTTTTTCTCACATCTCTTAATACCATGCTGATAGTAATCTAGGTTTTCATTATGCACACATAAGAAAAAAATCACTATGAAAGTATGCACAGGTATTGAAGAAAGCCTGTAGTACTACACCTATTACATTCAGATTATTCACTGCTCTCAATCTACACACTGCAGCAGAATCATGAAATTGCATGTAGTTTATATAGCAATTGCACAAGAATAATCCAGTGGATTTGCACAGAAGCATTCAGTTAATGTTTTTCTTGCCATGCATCTAACATTATCAGCAATATCTGACATCTCCAGCCTACCATTTGGGATGTTTTTGCAGATGTCAGGTATTCCACCAGTATGATCACGATGCCAGTGTGTCACTAAAATTTCTTGAATCGCGATGTTGAACTCTGACAGTGCCTGCTTTAAACAGCTGATATATTCAGGAATAGCTGGCTCTCCGGTGTCAATAAGGACTCTTCTACACACAGACCACAAAAAAGGGAGGGAGAAACACACACCAGAGAATAAGGAGTGTTCACATGACAGCCAAGTAATATTAAAAAAATTAACCAACGGATGGAAATGTAGCAATAATGGATTTCTCCATATTCAGACGCCACCTTCTGCCTCTTGATATTCCATCCCCGTGGCATAACAATTTAAAAAGCAGGATAAGTAATAAATGTAGGCCACACATTTGCAAGTCCCTGGTAAGTGGCAGAGGCCACCGTTTAGTACGGCGGGGGAGCTGCGCGGCCTGAGGGACACGCCCGCTTCCCACACGGAATTCCCGGCCTCGGCCACGGGTCGCCCGGACGAGACCTCCACACCCCACCCGCCCAAGCCGCCTCCGGGCACTAGCCCCTAAAACTTAATGCTGTACAGTCCTTTTTCTCTTTTTAACTCAGACTAAGGGATTTAGTAACAGGCCTGTAGCGGCCTGTGGAGTTGGAGGCAGCGCACGGTCCCCAGTCGGGGCCGGGACAGCGGAGCCTCGCCAGCCGTGCCCTGCCCCGTCCTCCGAGCAGGGTCGGTACCTGTGCCCGGTGCCCACCAGGTAGGTGTTGGTGCCCTGCAGGGTCATGGGTCCCGGGTTGCAGCCCAGCACCCGCACCACCCGCGACGAGAGCCGCTCGATGCGCGGCAGCAGCGACACCATTTCCGCAGCGAATTCCCGAAAAGCCGGCCCCGCTTCCCTCACGACGCCACGGGACGGGCAGGCGGAAGCCTCGGCTGCCCGCGCTCCGCCTCCCTCCGCCCGCCCCTGAGGCGGCTGCTTCCGTGCCACGGCGGGGCGGGCCGGTGGAACCGGCTCCGAGCGACAGGGACCGCGGTGGTCCAGTCGCATGAAGTTCTCCTTCTGGAGGAGGCCAGTTCTTGGTGGAATTCAGTTCTCCCTGCCGGGTCGGTGCCTCGCTGCTGCCCAGTGAGAGGCATGTCCGTGCCCTTCCGGCGTTTTCCGGAGAAATGTGTTGTAAGAGACAGAAGCGCCTTCTCTGTATGCCAGGAACACGCCCACTTACGGCGTGTGTAGGAGCAGCGTTTGCTCCCGCACGGCACACGGGAGCCATCTAGGATTCAGCATTTTTAATCAAATTGGAGGGCTACTGGAGGGTGTCCAGCAAAGGGCCACTAAGGTGATGAACGGACTGGAGCATCTCTTTTGTGAGGAAAAGCTGAGAGAGGTGGCTCTGTCCAGCCGGGAGAAGAACAGGCTCAGGAAAATCTCATCAACGTGTGTCCAAACGTGAAGAGAGGGTGTGTAGTGGACAGAGCCAGGCTCTGTCACAGGGCAATTGCCTTATGTCCTGTCATGGTGCCCAGTGCCAGGGCCAGAGGCAGTGGGCACAAACAGGAACACAGGGTGTTCAATCTGAACATCAGGAAACACTTTTTCACCGTGTGGATGACAGAAGTTGGCACAGGGGGCCCAGGGAGGTTGTGGAGTTTGTGTCTTTGGTGATGCTCAGAACTCCTCTGGACACCGTCCTGGGCAACTGGCTCTAGGTGGCCCTGCTTGAGCTGGGGCTTCAAACATGACCTTCAGTGATCCCTCCCCAGCTCAGCCATCCTGTGATTTTGTGAAATTATGTCACTGTCATCCAGGGAGAAATAATGTGTTTGCAAGCAGCATTCATTGTATATCCCGCAAAGTGCTGAAATTTGCCTGTTTGGCTTTGCAGCGTCTCCTCTGAAACCCCGATTAATTGCCTTTCAAGTGACATCGTTAGAGAAAATAAGGCAGACTTGTTCTCTCCTTAAACTACGTGTAAATGAAGAACAAACATAATTTAACCTGAAATAAAAACAGGTAATATTACTCCAGGTAACTTTACTAATATTAATTTTTCAAATATTATCTGATTGTTTTATATAAAATCTCATATGGTACCTGTTATAAGGTGATCTTAGCAGTACAAAGCCACAGCTAGAAACTGTAATCCCTATATTTAGGCCTTTAAGCCAAATTCTTTGATTTATCTGATAAATCTTTACTTATTTGAGATACCTATTTACTTATTTGAGATATGAAACCATTAGATTTATTTATTTATTTATTTTTTATTTTCATGCTCATTAAAGAATGAGCTAGAGACAACTGAAGGGATGTTTCAGGTCAAAGGAAATAAGCAAAATAAGAAATTATGTGTGCAGGTATGCTGCTGAAATAATCGAGAAAACCCCATACAAAATATTCTAGTCTCTCCCCATATAATTTGCCTGTATGCTCTTTTGTAAGAAACTGTGACTAGACCTGAATTTACCTAATCCTGAGGTACCCTCTTATTTTGTAGCATATTTGTATAGCTATTGACCATTTTCAGTCTTCAACTAAAGTTTAGTTTAGTCATTAGAAGAAGCTACTACTTAAGCCAAGGCAATTTGTGTATTTAAGTGTTTTTGTATTTTTAAGAAAATTCTGAATGTTTAGAGAGGATTTCCAAGATTATATATCTGAATTTTAAATGTCATGGATAACTCGGTAAGGTGCCATTATTTTTAACATCACACGACTTTTTTTTTTTTTTTTCCCAAATTAAGAATTGTTTGAGGAGCTGTAGACTTGTTACTTGTTACTACTCTTGCTGTCCTGTAGTAAAGCATTTTCTGATGTTAGGCAGGAGCTGTGATTTTGTTTCATCTGTAGGTGGCAGCAATGGTTGGAGAACCATTTGGAGAATGGTTCTTTGCTTGGAGAACCAAGTACAGGTTATTTGATTATCTTCATTTCCTGCACAAGCCCATCTGTTTAAAAAAATCTGTTGTTTCTCTTATAATACAGAGGTTAATAAGCATGTAGTGAAAATCCTGCTGTTATGGCCTGATATGGTGCAATAAAAGATGAGTGTATATCCTCAAGTTTGTTTGGTTCTCTGACTGTTTTGCATTGTGAAATTTTTGAGGGAAAAAATGTTCTGAGGCAGGTAGGCTACCAGTAAAAAAACCAAAGGAGCTGAGTTTTCTAAATAATAAATAAATAAACCTAAAAATAGATTGTTGGTGATATACAATGATTAATTTTGTAACAACTATGAGATACACAAGACACAGACTGGTATTTCTGAAAATCCCACAAGGTTCAAATTTTTAGCACTCAGGAAATCTTTGAGTACTGGCACTTGGCCTTTTTCACATTTTAAGTATAAATGTTGGGGATAAATGCCTCTACAAATAGAACTAAGCACAAGCATGTAATTCTGCAATAATTAGTCAGAATGAATTGACTAGCAGATAGAAAATGTTTTGAGAGACTTATCTTCATAGCTATTGGCACATGAATATCTCATTGAGAGGATTTTTTAACTTGCAGATTTTTTTTCCCCTGTTTCATTATATTTTTGCTCTTTTTATCTGGTACAAAGAAAAGTAAGAAGAGCTTAAACCAAAAAGAAGTAAAGCAGATTTTGCAGAGAGAAAGGCCATGGGCTGCAAGATTCCTGTATGGAGGGGCAACATTGTGTAGAAAATGTAAAACAGTCAGATCAGCAGGTGTGTGGGAGAAGATGAAGGGCCTGGGACATTTCTCTAATAAAGAAAAGCTGAAAGAGCTGATACTGTCCAGTCTGGAGAAGAGAAGGCTCATCAATGCCTATAAATATGTGAAGGGTCCTTCCTACCACATTTGGAAGCAAATAAAAGGCTATGTACTTAATACCATGGGAGATCTGTAACAATTTAGAATTGTGCTTGCTTTGATGCCATGTCTAACCAGAAAACAGATAAAATCATCCAGCCAGTAATTTATCTTGTGGGTTGCTTGATTTACACTCCAAGAATCAGATACACAAACCTTGCCCCTCCCTATGTGCTATAGAATTTTTGTGATTTTTTTTATTGTAACAAAGGTCATAGCAATGAGTTTGTGACTTGGCTGACTTAATGGTCTTTCAAACACTGCAAGGACTACTTAGGACTAGCATGTTTCTAAAGTGTAAGGGAGAAGCAGGAAGGCACACAAAAAAAGATAAGAGTTGATATTGTGCTCGTTATAAAGACACTGAGGATTGTACCTCCTGTCCTAAGAGCTAGAAAGGTTACAGGCTGAGAGTGAGCATCATCTGTGCACCACAGTCACAGAGGTAGAATCACACCTGTGCTTTGTACCTGCAGCTGTTTTAAACATGCAAAAAAAATTCATGCTGTGTGCCAACAGCTCATCTGGAGCAGACGCTTGCAAACACCTGTAGTTTTACCTGTCCTTGGCCACATGTGGTCTCTTTATGCATCATTGCACAGAAAGAATTTTTTTAAAGTGCATTATGCTAGTTTTTTATTATAGCCAAAAAGACTGTTCATTTTGCATAAATCTTTGGGATATATACATGGGTATACAAATAAATTAATGAATATATATATAAGCATATATATGCATATAATTGCACACACATACACTTGTGTTTCCAGAAATATTTATTGTCTTTTACTCACCAGCTCTAAAGAACTAAAGTCTAAATTTGAAAATGAATACACAGAAACATACAGAGGCAAAGTGGTTCTTTTTTTTTTCTAACTCTGATGAAGTAAAATGTTAAATTATTTTATTGAAGAAAATTTATAATTATTAAACTTCGTATATATTATTAAAAGAGACTTCTCCACCAAATTTTTAGAATACAATTTTTATAATACAGTCATAAGAAGGACAGTTCTTTACAGATAGCAAATCATTAACTGTGTCACATGGTTTCCATATGATTTGAGTTTGACTTTGTGTTATATCAGTAAGACATTTAATTTCCCTGGATTGCAAGTCTTGTAAAGGTATGGATGGGAAACCCATGAATATGGAAATCTACAGTTTTTGAAGTGAAAAAAACTCTGTCCATGGCCAGTATTAAGGTAACTGCATTTTTAAATAGAATTTTAAATATGTAGTGAGAACTGAAGTCTTACTAATCCAATTTTATTGTTTCTGCTTTATCACAAAATGATTCTATACCAAATTTTTTTTAGAGGGGGCTTATATTGACTGACAGTTTACTCTTCCTGCTCCTGTCATGTTAGATCTCATCTATTTAATAAGATTGGGGACAATTTAATTCTGATTGATACAAGACACTCCTGTGGCACTTAATTGAACCCCACCTGAGACTGTGGTATTCTTTGGAGTGCTGTCATGCATAAAATGTAGGGCTATTAAAGGCTGGGATCTTCAACAGTGATTTAATGTGCACTTGTGAGCACGTGTTGGTGCTTGTATTTGGAATTAAGACAATGGACATTTGTGATTACAGATTTGTGAGTCTTGGGTAGAATACTTTTTAGGTTGTCATGAGCAAAATATAAATCTTATGTCTTCTTAGCTGTTCCAAGGCTCTTTCAGGACTGGAATTGTTATTCAAAATAATGATGAGACAGTGAACAAGCTGACATGTTTGATAGTGTGTGGCTCTTCATTTATCTCAGCTAACCTGATGGCTTCAAATAGCACCAAGATGTCCAGACAGGTCTGCAGACTGCTGACATGGCAGCAGTTTGGACGGTAGGTTTGTCAGGAGTAGAAACCCCCTGGCTCACAGCTACTCTTCATGCTCATTTCAGAGAAGTCTGCTTGTCAAACTTCCTTTCTCATATTCCTCTTTGTGAAGTGCTCACATACAAAAGGGACAGGGAGGCTGTAAAGAGGGAGGAATCCTGTTATTTTTTTACTTATTTCAGGTGCAAGATTAGAGGCTACTCCTTGCCACTCAAATGTTTGGTACAGTATTAGTCATTAAATGTGAACCTTGGTATCTTGCCTAATTTGGCCATAACGTGTCTTCCAAAGAACTTTCTGTTTGAATCCAGATGATGACTAACTGGTTACTGTTGTGCTTCCTGTAACAGTCAACAGAGAACTTGCTTGTTTTGTTTTGTTTAATGTTTGTTTTTTGTTTTTAATTTATTCTAAAAACCAGAGATACAGCTTGACAAAGGTGGTACTCAAGTTGCAGAATGGCATTATATAGAGTAAATACTTTTTCCTTTGGTATTTTCTTGAATGAACCCTAGTCAAACTCTTAAGTTGGTTCATACACAAATTTTCAGACATAAAAAATTCAGAGTCCCAGATCAATTATAGTTGGAAGGGACCTCTGAAGATCGCCTAATCCAAACTCCCTGCTAAAGCAGGTTCACCTGTAACAGGTTGAACAGGATTGCATGCAGGCAGGTTTCGAATATCTTTAGAGAAGGAGACTCCACAACCACTGAGCAGCCTGTTCTAGTGCTCTGTCACCCTCAAAGTAAAGTTTTTTCTCATATTCAGATGGAACTCCCTGTGTTTCAGTTTGTGTCCATTGCCCGTTGTCCCATTGCTGGGCATCACTGAAAAGAGTCTGGTCCCATCTTCTTAGCACCTGGCCTTAAGATGTTTGTGTTCATTGATTAGATCCCCTCTCAATAGTCTCCTCTCCACCTTGAACAGAACCAGCTCACTCAGCCTGTCCTTATGTGAGAGATGTTCCAGTCTCCCAAACACCTTTGTAACCTTCTGCCAGACCCTATCTGGTAGTTCCTTGTCTTTATTGAATGGAGGTCTCAGAACTGGGCACAGTACCCCAGATACAGCCTCACCAGGGCAGAGTAGAGGGGGAGAATAACCCCCCTTGTCCTGCTGGCCACACTGTTCATAGTGCACCCCACAATGCCATTTGCCTTCTTGGCCACACAAAGACATTGCTGGCTCATGGTTAACTTGACTTTTTGTGTTTGTAAACACAGAGTTCAATTTATGCTGGACTTTGTACTGAAGTCCACTTCCCAGAATCTAACTGTGAATTGGATGTAAATTGCGTTAGTGATTTGCAAGAGATTAGTGGTATTTTATCAGAGAGAACAGGAAAGAAGAGCAAAAGGATTCCAACTATCCCAGCTGCAAGATCGCCTGATCTTTCTGACCTCTTCTGGGCCAGGACATGAAACCTAAGTAGGAGATAGAATGAGAGGCTAGAAATAGCTAAGGACTAGATCCAAAAGAATAATCCATGCAATCAGCACCTTTCCAGGCTGTTATGTTCCCACTTGTCTTCATTAGGAAATTCGGTTCTTAAGTTCTCCTTTTAGGGTTTGTACCTAGGTCATAGTGAAGATGAGCCCAGTCAACCCAAGCAAAGAACCTTTGTTTATGGGTTATTAACCAATTCTCTCATTTCATTCCTCTGTGGCAGTGTGCCTGAATTCACAAAAATCCAAAGGGGCCTGCCTCCACATGCCCTTTCCCTGCTCCAAGTTCCCTGGTGCAGCTGTTCCCCATGTATTGTCTGCAGCTGTTTGGCACTGGCACCAGCCCAGCCTTGGCATGTCCTGCATCCCATCCTTTGCATTTGCTGCCAGCAGATTTTGCCTAAGATATGTAAATGAAGTAAAGGGACTTTATAATTTTAATGT
Organism: Cisticola juncidis; assembly: GCA_013400215.1. Lineage (NCBI taxonomy): Eukaryota > Metazoa > Chordata > Aves > Passeriformes > Cisticolidae > Cisticola > Cisticola juncidis. The sequence continues at coordinate 2,123,949 of VXBR01003299.1, read as the reverse complement.
TATAGCTTTGCAGAGGTGAATGAGAAAAAGAATGTACTGCCTTTATCTTTTCTGTTTCATCTGCCAAATACCACAGACCTACAGAGGAAAGACATGTAAGGACTACCCAAGAGGTCACAAGGTTCCTTGCAGTGTTGAGCAATGTAAAATGTAGTTCTGACTACAAATTAATTATATTTGCAGTGAGCTGTGTGGTTAAATCATCTATGTAGCTACACACAGATTAGGAGACATTTCTCAAGGAGTTATAGACTGGTTTAGGTCTGGCTTCTTACAAGCCTCTTTGACAGGAGAGCTGCAATCCTATTTAGCACTTTCCTACTTCATGTGGAAAACCAGCAGGAATGATAAAAACACTGGACGTATGCACAGAAATGCAGTAACAGTTGGAAATGTTTATTCTGATACCATGATGTGTGCTCAACACAAAAGTTTTCTCAACGTTTTGAGCTGTGCACAGTAAAGGAGAAGAGTTCAGAAATTAAGAAAGTTCTGGGAAGGAATAAAACTTTTTTCCATAAGCTGCTTTTAAAAACTTTCTTGTTTATTAGTGTTTTGCAACTCTTAGGAATTATCTCAACAGCTGCTTGAGTGGAGAATCACTGCTTGGAAAAGTGGGTGACCTCAGCAGGCTCAGAAATGCAGCTCTCTTGGGCTGATTGTTCACCAGTATCTCAGCACATTCTACATTTTGTACTTGCCTGTTCAAATGGTCATGAGAATTACTGTAAGATATTTTAAATTCTGAAGATATTGTTACTACTAATCTTCCTTTTCTTCTTCTTCTTTTTAGGATTAAGTAATGAAGAATGACTCCATCAATTCAAAAGACAATTTACATTTATCTTTTCCAGAATAGATGGGTATTTTAGAAATTAATTTAATATTTAAATCAAGAGCATGGAAAAATGCAAATCTCTTTGCCATAATAAAAATTGATAACCCAACTCTTCTTTGTATGAAGCGGTATGAGCAGGTGGCATTGTCAGGAAAAAGACTCCAGTGTAGGAAAGCATTTAGATTCCTTTACATTGTCAGGAGAAAACGGCAACAGTGGCAGTTTCACATATGATGAAATTTTCTAAGTGGAATTTCTTTGTTTTAGTTGGTGGAATGATAATTTATGTAGTTGATATTGGAGTGGACTTCTGGGTAGCTAGTAGATATTTCTATCAAGGACAATATTCTTGGAGTATATTGATACTGTGTTTTAGAGGTCTTTCATCAATAATAACTCAGATATTTAGTTATGAGTGGTTTAAAAACGACTGGGAAGATACTGATACTGGGAAGCTGAAATTGGTTTTTCTAGTTCATCTCTTTCATTGTGGAATTTTTATAAGGTAAGTGCATTTAAATATTTATTTTAAAATGAGAAATCATGGTGCTTTAGGACAGTTATTAAGAAGTGCTTAGTATGGCTTCAGAGACAAGACCAATTCTGCCTTTTATAATTACTGCTCCTTGAAAGCAAATGGATTTTTGCCTGGTTGTGCTAGTGGTAAATTTTGTCAGGTTTTGATGGACATGTAGTTCTTCTTCCATATACCTGTAAGTAATGGTTTTTATCATTCACAACCCTCCTCTGATTAATCAGCCATTTGATGAGGCACACCAGCAAAGAATGATTGCTTTGAAATGTACTACTGTCATAACTGACAAATACAAGTTTTCAAAGTGATGTTATGCACACTAAGCTTCTGAGACAGCTGAAGAAGCAATGTTTGAACCCGAGTGTCTAACCATATGTAGAAAACTCACCAAGATTCAGAAAAGAAATGAATATCTGAATAGTCAGTAAGGATACTTGCAGCAATCTTCCAACAGGGACTGACGTAATGGTGATAAGAAACTTTGTTTGCTTAGTGGATTACCTTAACTCTAAAGTGATGCACAAAACTCTTAAATTTACTTGAACTCATACTCTTTCCAATGACTATCTCTTACCATGAATTTCTATAAATTCTATAATCTCCATATAATTTCTATAATTTCTATAATCTTCTTCCCCATAATTAACTCCATATTCTCTGAGTGGCTTATTAAACATCATTTTGTCCTTTACTTTGATGGTGTTGTCAACTTGGTCCCTTGTTCTTTATTGCATGAATGATATCTTCTCCAGTGCTCCTACTTATGCTTGGAAAGTTTCCAAGATGTTATGTACAAGTTACAAAGTTCTTTCAGGTACTCGTCACAATTCAGCAATGTGGTAATGCATACTCTGAAGTATAAACTGGAAACAGCAAGCTGGCATCTGTGCTTGTACCTTCATGATTAACTATTATAAACTTTTATTATATGTATTTTCCTTAGGTGTATCAAGGTACAACTTCCTCCGATCCTCCCTCTTAGTCATCTGATTTATGCAGTTAATTTAGACAATGAGTCTCTCAGGTTTATCTGTGCAGTAAATGGATAAAAATAGATTCTGTCAAGTCAGGTCACACTTGTTAAGGTGAGATTCTCCAGACAGTCATTTGGGGCAGAAATCCATATTCATTCAAAGAGGAAAATGAGGGCCTAACCCGTAAATAAGATCTGGTCAGTGAACTCTGGATGCCTGAAATTATAAGATGTGAATGAACCTTATCAAATTATCATTTTTCTTTTTTTTCCTTTCTGTCTTTCCTTCTTCCCTCTTTCATCTCCTTTTACACCTCCTGTTCCATCTTTGAGCTTAGACTCCTAGAATGGTTTGGGAGGGACCTTAAAAATCAATTTGTTCCAACCCCCCTGCCATGGGCAGTGATACCTTCCACTTGACCAGGTTGATCAAAGTCCCATCCAACATGGCCTTGAATACTTCCAGGGATGAGGCACCCACAGCTTTTCTAGGAAACTTGTGCATCACCACCCTAACAGGAAAGAATTTCTTAGTCTTAGCCTACTGTCTTTCAGTTTGAAGCCATTCCCCCTTGTTGTATCACTCCACACTCTTGTATGAAGTCCCTCTTCAGCTTTCTTCTAGGCTCTCTTTAGGTACTGGAACTGGTGACTTAAAAACTAATACCCTTTGGGAACTGGAGGTTTGTTCAGTGCACAGAACAATGGCAATCAGTTTGGTTTCACTAATACACTGACAATGCTAAATAATAAATATGAAAAGCATATTGCTATATATATGTATATACATATATACCATATATATAAAATCAGAGGAAAACAAAATTAAAAATATTTCTTATCTAAGAAGACTTTAGTTTCTTTTATCAGAAAGAGTGCATACCTGTAATTATATTTAATATGAAATAGTAGGCTCTGCAAGGAGGCAAAATTAAGTTAAAAACGTACATATTAACTATGCTGACTAAAATTTTATTTCATTACATGTTTCTAAAAGGCAATGAGAAAAATTCAGAGGTAACATAGGTGATGGGCTGCAGGGTGGGCCCTGTTCTGAAGCAGTACCAGCTGGCAGCAGTGAGCACACCTGTGGGAGATGCACTCTGGAAAAGGAACTACTCTGCTTAGTGACAGAGCTCTGAGAGCAGCAGAGTAGGTTGAGGAGTATCAGGGAGAGAGAGAGACACATGCAGACTGCTGGAATCACACCCTGCCTTTCCTAAGACAGTCCCACAGTCAGGCATCTGTGCTATGGATGATTCCCTATCTGCTCTTCACCTGGCTGAGCACAGTGACTTAAGGCTAGGGGGAAATGACAATGAGTTCCTGCCCAGTGCAGGAGGTGTGTCTCCCCTGTGACTACCCCACCTTCACAGGTGCCCTGGCATAACAGGTATGAGGCCCTGCGAGTGGAACTGAAAAGGAACGAGGATGTTGGGTCATCTGGCTTGGAGATGTCACTGAGGTTAAGTTACCCTACACCCTGTGTGGAACTCTTACTGCTCTCTACAAATGGAAGCAGGCTGTCGTCAGGGGGCGTCAATCTCTTCTCTCAAGTAACAAGTGACAGGATGAGAGGAAATGGCCCCAACTTACACTGGGAAAGTTTGGATTGGGTATTAAGAAAATTTTCTTTGCTGAAAGGGTTGACAAACATGGGAACAGGTACCCAAGGAAGTGGGTGAGTCTCCACCTCTGGAGATATTTAAAAGATATGTAGATGTGGCACTTAGGGACATGGTTTAGTGGTGGATTTGATAGTGCTGGAGCAGTGGTTGTTCTCAATGATATTAAAGATCTTTTCCAAACCAAATGATTTTGTGAGTCTATGTGCTTGAGCACATTTTCTTAATATAAATTTACTGACCTAAGTATTGACTTAGTTGCATCAGTTTAATGGGTTTAATCCAAGTATTTTGATACTTAGAAGGTGAAATTTAACATTCAGCAGAGAGTAATTTTCCTTTGACAAGGATTTATACAGAGCTGAAAGCTGTGACTGCATGACCAGAATTTAGACAGGACAATCATTATTGCCAGGCCACTCACACCCTGCCTATATGAACTTCTAAATGGCACCCAAATATTTATCAGTGTATTTGATGAGATGGAACGTGTAGTATAATACTGGGATAGTGTTGCAAAGTCAGTGGAACTCTGAGGGGAAGCATGTGACATGGAAACATTGGCAAGGTAGCTTGCTTGTCACATGTGAAGGCTGTGAAACAACAAAACCAAATAGCTGTCACCCCTGTGAATTCTCAGCCAGAGACAAAGCCTTCCTAATTTTACAGGATCAAACTTCATCACTTGTGAAATGATGATGAACATTTAAGAACATCTCAAGAAGAGAGAGAGACAGTGAAGCCGTGTTTCCATGAGTGTTTATAACAGGGCTCCTATAAGTGGAAGCCCTGTCATCTGTGTTCTCCACAAAGCAACACGACAAAGGCAGAAACCCTTTTTTTTCCCCCCTCCTGTCAAAGTGAATGATATTTAGAAACACTGGTAATTCTTTACCATTCACATATGGCAATTCCAGTTGTAAAAAAATTGTAGGTTTTGTTCTCTGTTGGCTTCCAAGTAGTTTATATGCATTGAAACAATGAAAAACATATTCTCTTTAATGAATTTATAGGGAGAAAAAGTAAATGGTAAACCTGCATTTGTCTATATTACTGACATAACCATTTCACATTCAATTTAGGATGTACCTCTACCTAAAATGCATAACTAATCCAATGCTTTTAATTAATGTATTTTTATTACAGTTGCAGTACCTTTTAAAAAGACTTTTTACAGTTTGTGAATATTGAAGCACAGAACTTCTATAGCAATAGATATATTATAGGAAAATCAATTAGAGGAGTATAGCTATAATAGTTTCAAAGTAGGCACAGGGTTTAACTGAGCTGTGGGCATGATAAAGGAGAAAATTTAAACCTCACCTATCCTTTAGTATGGACTGAACTTAGCCCTTTGGCTAGGAATTTCAGCACTTGGTCTAAAAGTTGTCTTTGAGCCCTTCCTAAAAGGTCATGTTACATGCCAAAGGAACAGATGAGAATGAGTGTAAGTACAAAATACTCTTAGAATATGAAAACTTGTCACAATCAACTTACAGTAGGTGACATAAGCATGTGGAGCTCAGAGAATGCCACCCTGCTTAATACATAATCAAAGAGCAGTAGAAGTATTTGGACTTTTCTAGAAAATATGATGTATTCTGTAAAGCGTTCAAAGTCAGAAGTTGACTAACCAAAACCACTACAAGTAATAAATAAATAGCACATCATCTTATAAAAATACAAACCTAATATACAGTACTCAGAAGGAATGTGTTTGAAAACTGAAAAGGGATTTCAGGTATGCATCCAGCTGAAACATTTCTTTTAGGACATTTCTTGCCTTGCATATTACCTGCCATCTCACCTGTGAGCTCTGCTGCTTGAAATTTGTGCACCTGGTTTCCACTTCTTGCTGCTTGGACAAACACAGGCTATGGTGAGTGAGTCCATGGACAACTAGTAGATAGGTCTACCCAATTGTTTTTTCTTGAAAACATCGCAAACTTTCCAGATTTTTACATCTCAGATGCAAGAACCAGTTGTTTTGGAATACTAATTGTTATATGAAGAGAAAAAAGCTTTAGATGCCTTGCCAAACAGTTCATTTTTTGCTTATGAGTGGTTATTCAGAGAACAATAAGATAAATACACAAAACCATAAAAATGAGTTTCCTTTGGGAGTAAATAATGGATCTAGACATCTCAGGGACTGAGTGGCAGGGATGCAGTCTATGAATCTCTGCAAGGAGAAAAGCAAAGACTTGTCCCCTGGGGGTCTTGAGTAGTTACAAAGCTGCTCCACACCTACTCCTATTGCTCCTTCCATGTTGCAATTCTCACTTATATGGTCAACATGACTTAACATACCAGGGAATAAGTCATGAATGCTCTAGCATGCCCTTAACCCGGGAACTGACAATCCTGGCTGTCTTGCTTGTGGCTGTGGAAGAGACCTCTACACTGCCTTCCCCGTGGTCAAAGGATTTGGTCTTTACAGGCGGTAAAGATAAAACTTTTAACTTCTGAAGGAGCTTGGGATTCTCCCTAGCTCCCTTCGTAAGAAGAGTGGTGTGCTCCAGTGTTACACTGGGACGACATGACCCGTGAGATCTGTCTGTCTAATGATCTGCTGCCCCCTGTTCTCTGCATACTGTAAATGCAACAGCGCGGGTTTCATCCGGTCCGTGTGTGTGTGGCCCTGGCGATGGTCAGGGAATTGGAAAGCTGCACTTTAGCATGAATCTTGAAGTCATCTCAGATGCTGTCTAGGGAGTGTAAATAGGAGGCAAGTTAAGGCATAGGACCTTGCCTTTCTCAGCCTGTGTATTAGCAGTCTTGTACAACTGTCTAAGATAACCAAGTGTTGGCATGTGTGTTCTGCTTCATTTCTCAAGAAAACAGATCCAAATGAACGATACAACTGTCATAATTTATTTACTAAATTAGTTATTTTGTTTTGTTTTTTAAGAGGAAAGGCTCTAGCAGTCTTTGCAAGGCTAGAACAATTGGTTGAATAACTGTGAGTTTTCTTTACAAGCGAGTATTTATGCTGTCCTTGGCTGCTGGTTATAGTCAAAGTGGGTTCATTGGAGAAGAATGTTAGAAGCTTAAAACATCTGGGAACTAAGTAGAAATAGGCTTGGAAGGGATGTCTGAAGGCTGCTATGATCAAAATCCTGTTTATGGACGAACACATGGGTTTATGTACCTATAAACCCTTAAACTTAGTATAAGTGAAATTTTAACAGTTGGTTCTAAGAATCATTATTAGTCTAGATCTATTTGTTACAGAAAAAGAAAGAATACTTCTATGCATAAAAATCTTTAGTAATAACAATAATAATAATAAAGTTAAAATTATTACACACATATTTTTTCATTCCGATTTCTTTTTTCAAGCCATCTCTTATCATCCTATGCATGCACTTTTCTACACTGTATCCTATCTCTCCACATCTCAGGGCCTCTGCTATCATAGCAAGACTAGATTTCTCTATCCTACTTCATCATGAATGTAATAAATATCTCATTTGATGCATATCTGCCTGTTACTGTTGCCTGTAGAAAACTATGTCTATGGCACAAAAATGAAAACAAAAGTATAACAAATCCGCCACCTAATCAATTGGAAGAAAGCACCATTTTTTCTGCAGAAAACCCAAGCTAAGCCATGTAGTACAAAGTCACAGGCAGGTCAAGAAAATTTCAAACAGAGCAGGCCTGGTAAGCCTCAGTTCTGAGGCCTTACAAGGCTCATACCAGGTTACCAGCAATGACAGTTCTATTGCAGTGTTGCAGAGTTCAAAACAGCCTGCAGTCTGCCCAGACAGTGTTCATGACCACTGGAAGCCAAGTTACCAGAAGAGAGCAAGTAGTGATTTGCTTCAAGGCAACATTTACATACATACTAACGAGGATAGCTCTCCCTGCTTTCATTTTTTTACTTGTTCCAAAAGAGTTTTTATTTGCTGCTGAACAGTTCACTGGAAAGAAGTCTTTAGCTGTGAAACCCACTTCTGCAATTGATTACAGAAAGAATATTTCCTACCTTTCTTAACTTCCAAAGTAGTAATGCAATGAGTTAGGTCACTTTCCAGGGCTGTCTGGCTCTATATGTGAGTCCAATAGAGGCAGCAGAAATATTATAATTTCCAGCATCTGGAGTTCTGGTCCTACATCAAGTTATAGCCACCACAATGTTTTCCCAAACTCAGATGTAAAGATTACTGTGTACAACAGCTAGTTCATCTGTTAATTATCAAAAGAGTTTTTGATTAAAACTTCAGTGTTCTTTCCCCTATCGCACTTCCAAGCCTGAAGCAAAGCTGCTGAAAATGGGAATAAGAGTGCCAAGAAAAGCATAAGAATATCCTGAACAGAATAAATCTTTACAACACAGAATCTACACCACTCATAACTGACTAATTCCCTGTATCTTTGCATTTACTGCTCTTTAAAAAGAAAGTGTTAATTTAGGCTTAATTAAAAAGAAACCAGAACCATTCTAAGTCATTCAGGTGGCACTCATTTGCCAAGGCAAATGGCTTCTTCATGTAAAACCACTCCTATTGTTAATGAAATCTTTCAACCCATGAATCCATGTGTCTTGAAAACTATTTTATGAAATCTAAGTCTTCCTGATTTTTCAGAAAGTAACAGTGTAGTAGGTTCTTTAAAAAGTCTGGATTATATTTGCAATTCATCAAGTATTATACTTGGGGCTTATGGATCTATATTCTACATACATAGATGTGGATGTGGATGTTCACAGCTGGATATTCATTAATACCCTGAAAAGGATACAAAAAAAGTGAATGAGTATCTCAAAGAGAGACTGAGGAGAGATGCTAAGTGAATTCCCAGAAATGCAGTAATTTAAAGAAATAAGAACCTAACAAAAGAAAGCTTGTAATCTTCATTCAGACAAGTCTCATTCCATTTTATTAGTTTTGCTATTGCATGGTATCGCTGGTCTTAAATGATTGTCTGATATCTCTCATACCAGACAGATATCAGACAAAATATTACCTGAGTAGAAGATTGAAAATGTTGTCATAAGGCAGTATCATTTTATTGAGTTGGTCTTCTAAAAAGTGCTGTCTAATCAGGTCTTCTTTTTTAAATAGGTATTGGTTTGCTTTGAAATATGGCTGTCAAGTTGCATTTAAACAAACAAGAAGCAGAGATGCACCAGAAGCAGACCCTTCCAACTTCATTCAAAAACAAGCTATTGATGCAGTTACTGATATTAACATGCTTAGGGTGTTCAAGACTTTTCTTGAGACCACACCACAACTTTTTCTTCAGATTTACATCTTCATGGAACATGGCAAAACTCATTTCTATCAATGTAAGTCTGTCTTTTCCCTTCTGTTGCAAGTTGAGTATTTTACCTAAAAATATAACTCATGACTGGATAACATTTTAAACAAACCTTGGAAAACATATATTCCACTGTATTATTACTCTGCATTTAATTAGAATTTCTGTCTAATAGATGGTCCATTCTGCTAAATCAATAAGAAGGAAAATTTCACTATAAAAATGGAAAGTTATATAAAAATACTGTACATCATAAATATAAAAAGTCATAATATCTAATAGAAAAATAATGATGCATCACTTGAAAACAAGCTCTTAAATGCAATTAGCATGTAATTTGCAGAGCAGTTTGATATGTGTGGTTTTGGTTACAGATTCTTTTAAAAATGCTAGCTAGGCATTTGGAAATCAGTAACATAATTAAAGCAGCCCTGTGAGTTCTCACCACCATCACCCATGTTACAGGTGAGGGACAGAATCAAAACTAAATCTAAGGATATGTCAGAATTGTATTGGTGAAGAGATACTGGTTCAAGTCTCAGAAACAAGACAGCAGCTGTACCATTTCCAGCTCTAAAACTAGCGGAATTGTTGGCAGGACATTGACTTATTCAGGGTTGGAATTTATCTAAATGAATCGGGATATCTGCATTGGTGTCTCATGTTCCTTCAAAGTCCACAGAGTCAAAATTTACTCATGGAAAAGGATGAGGAAAATCTCATCTTGGATATAACCAAGAGAAGGATCAAGTCTTAGTTATAGATTTCTACCTTTTAGACACAGCTGACTGACATCAATTGGTTGCTGAAACTTAAATTTTTATGGTCTATTTGCAATACTTTGGGAATTTCTGAGTCACCTGTGTTTGGAGATGGCAAATACAACATGCAACTTAGGCAGGGCCATTAAGGACTAGGGGCTGGGCAGTATAATATAAGCACATTAAACAGCATCAGATGCCTAGATTTAAGTAACTAAAGTGAGCCTTAAAATTAGGATGACTTGCTTTGGAGCAGAGAGTAAATATAAAACTGGGATAAAGCAAGTGTTAGGAAAGCATGACATTTTCTAAAACTTCATTCAGAAATCATAATGTAATATACATATCTTTTTCTCTGATATAACATTTTCCCTTGTGTTTTGTTTAGATGCTGCCATTATTATGTCTTTTTGTGGTATCTCCTTATCAATGGTTGATTATCAGATATCACTACGGAAATCTCTCCCTGACAAAGATGAATTTCATGTGCTTTCCAAGTTCATGTATCTCTTCTATAAATTGCTTACCATCACTTCTTGGATACTCAGTATTTCATTGATCACTCTACTAAGTGTCGGAATTTCTGTAATTCTGCTGATATTTCTTTGGATTTGTGGCTTCACTTGGACTTTGAAACAGCATACAACATTTTGCAAGTCTAAGAAGATGGAATATCTGTACAGAACTGTTGTTGGATTCATTCTAATTTTTTCATTTTTTAATATAAAGGGGAGAAGAACAAAAGTTTGGATTTCTATTTATTATGCTACTCACACTGTAGTGACTCTAGGTATTTTGTTTGTATATATATTCTGGAAACCTTCCTTTATCAAAGAAATATATTTTACAATTGTAAGCATCTTAACTATTTTGAGCCTAGTGTTAGGTATCATTTTTCTTGTTGTTTATTACAGCCATCTTCATCCCACTACTTACTGCAGACCTCAGGGATGTTCAGATGAAGTTGATGGAGTAGTAGGGCAAAGAGAGAGAGTGAAAACTGATAGATTTCAGAATTTCTTAATGCAATGAACATTAGAGAGTTGTGGGTTTTTGTTTTTGTTTTGGTTTGGTTTTTGTTTTGTTTTTTGGTTTTTTTTTTTTGTTTGGTTTTGTTTGCTTGTTGTTGTTTTGGTTATTTTTGTGACCTTAAAAGAAAATTCTTGCTGGACAGTGTGTTTCTCTGTCTTTGGTACTTATGCATCATCACTGAGGAGTACATGGTGGACCAGAGTTGTTTGCTTTGAATAACTATTTGTTTTCTATGATACAAAAACTGTGTAACACGAACATTTACGTACTGGTGAAAGTTACTTTTGACAAAGAACTTATTTAATCTATTCATCCAACATCTATTCGTCATAGTTTTGTTGTTTTAGCAGTGCAAATGTAACATAGAAAAAGCTAAGAGTTAATTCAATGAGACCTAGCATTAAACCCACATTCTATTAACTTATGTTGATTCTGTTAAAAAACAAACTTTGGTGGTTTTGTTGTTGTTTGTTTTTTCCTGTTTATTTTTTTTCCTGCTGGAAGGAAAGAAGAGTGCATTTAAAATGACTGAGGGCAGTGATCAGTTTTCTGCTTCTCCCCATTACTGTAAGAGCTGCAGTCCTTCGTGTTAACACACTGCACTGCCTTCTCCCTGAACATCCCCAGAAGAAGAGCTTTGATTTGTGGCTCAATCACTGTCACAAGGAAATTTGGGGAGATATTTTTATGCATTTTATCTTCTAGGTGTTTTAATGACTTTTTGTTGTTTTTGTTCTGTTACTCTTTCACACAATCTTCTGTATTTAGGGGTGATGCCAGCTTGTTCTGGGTTATAATGGCAGCCTGAGTGATTTACGGATGGCAACAGGAGCCTTGTGTACAAATGAAGGACTATTTTCCATGAAGATTATTTCTTCTTTGGGCTCTAAGATGTAACACTTTAAATGCTGATTGCCACTGAAATGTGAGGCTATGGAGGGCAGGTAGTGGTGCAGTGTCTTCTGTCTTTATCACTGGAGAAAAGAGGAGCAACTGTTCTGATAACTTGCACTCACAGGGGCTGGCAAAAGTGTACTGGTTTGAAAGCAAAACCAGTGAGACTCCAAGTCAGAAATACAATTTAATAGAGAGAGAAGAACAAAAAACAAGAGAGGTAAAAAAATAAAACAAAATAAGATAAATACAATAGTACAAAGGACCACTGACAGAGTCAGAATGCAAACCTGACACCCTGTTGGTCAGGGTGTCAGAAGCAGTCCAAAGTAAGTCCTCCTGGAGTGACAATGTGGCTCTGTAGGAGTAGAGATGATCTTCAGGAAAAAGGTCCAGTCTTCCTCTGGGAATCCAGTGGAATCAGGCTGCTCTGGGGTCCCCTTGTCCCCATTTTATCTGGGTAGGGAATGGTTGGCTCCTCCCTACTGGGTGGAGCATCTCACAATGGGATGATGTAAAGTGTCCTGTCACTGGTGAGCCTTAATGGCCCATTAACAGAACATATCCCCCAGAGAGGGAGACAAAGTTGATGAAAGAGCTAAGAAGGCACTGCCTTATCTGGTGTTATCAGTTGTCCCATTAACAGAAGGCATCTGCCCTATTTCCCTCTAGAGTTACAAGAGATAAAGAACACTATCTCCCAACTGGTTTCAACAGATGAAAACAGAATACACATTTTGGTTACGTTTTTCAACCCAAGACACAAAAGATGAAACTAGCTTGTCCATCAAGAATTTTTGGCAGAAGGCAGAGTGAAACTAGGCAACATTTCAGTTCTGTGTTTGAATGCTAAATCAACAAAAACAAAATAAGGTTTATAGCCATAGTTTCTTCAGGAATAAAATCTAAGGGGGAGTATTTTAGAGCTGCTGTGTTTTAAATCTGTATTATGAAAACCTGGGGCTCTTTCTCTCCCCTCCTTTTTCCTTCCATTAAGTTACACTTGCAGTTAGATTTGCCACAGGCAAAGGTAGGGAACTAGGCTTGAGAAAAGACACTAGAGATAAGAAAAACAGATAAATTTTGCCAGGAATCAAATTTGTTAATATTATTTATTGACAACAAACTTCTGTGAAACTCTGGGCGAAGGGCTGGTGCTTTGGTTGATAATTAGGGTGCTCAAAACCTGTGTCTTGTGTCTTTTGTGTCAATTTCATGGACTGCAGACTGTTTTTTTCTTGTTACTGTTCCAGCCTTACCAGAGCTCAGGGGAAGTTTCTAATAATGTTTCTCTCCTGTTCCATGTCCACACTTTACCAGGCAAACCATGTGCATCTCCTTGATCCTATTCAAGGAAATTAATTTCTATGTGCACAGCTTGGGCTGAATGGTCTGTCTTTCTGAGGCTACACATGAGAAATTGGTGTAGTGAGGGAGAGTTACTTCTAAAATCCCTCATTCCTGCTTAGGGGTAACAAAACATGATCCAGAAATGAAGACAGAAAAGCACAATCCATGAGACAAAGCAACAGTTTTACTAAAATTGGTATAAAACCCCATACCTTCACTTCTTTTACTCTGGAAGAGAGATATCCAGATTTGTTAGCCCTGGAACATCTTCTTATGTAAGAAGAAAAAGCCCAAGGCTTTCATGCACCATGACTGTCCTAAGTTCTGTCTTCTTTATTGCAGAATATTTATTATTGGTGATGGTGTCCTTGGCAGCAAAGTGCGTGCCTGCTTGTAAGCTGAATGTACTCTTATTTTGCTATGGAAAATATTGAATCCTAAATACAGAAGATGATTCCTACATGGCTTCTCACACTTCTACTGTTTGTCAATCTAAAATCATGAAAAGAGACTAGGGTAAGAGATGGTGGAAAATGGAGAATATTATCTCTGTCTTGCAAAACAGTGACAAAATGTTGTCTAGCTATTTTTTAGAACATGACCTCAGACTTTATATATGATCTGAGAAGCAGATCTCTGGGGAAATGTGAGCTTCTAAGAAGTCCTAGTGTGTGCAGTTCAGCCCTAGGGCCTCCAAGTTCTCTGCCTACTGCCAGAAATCTGGAGTCTGAGTTGCTCTTGAGTAAAATTAGTCTCTGGTGTAATAAAATAATTTGTCTTGGTGATTTTTTTTCTCCTTTCAATGAACTCACAAATTCCAAAGAGAAGATTTCATTCACAAATTCCAAAGAGAAGATTTCACTGTCATCTCTCTGGCCAACCCCTAACACTCATTTTCTCTCAGGGGAGAAAAGCTGAACATTGTGCTGCCTTCTGTTGTTCACCTTATGTCTCCTCGCTCCCTCTTCTGTGCCCCTAAGAAGCATATTACACTGAAGTTGAGTTAGTAGGAAAGACATCTAGGTGGCTATTTATATCACTCTAATTCAAATGCACACCAAACCAAATTACTTCAGTTTCAATCCTTATTTTATACTTGTAAGTCCTAGTGGATATAAATTTGGATATAAACCGGGAAATGGTCCTTTGGGAAATTCAGATTCTTTTCGTAAATGTTAAAGATTTTCAGTGTCCTTCCACCAATACATCTCCATTTTGCTGTCATCAGTCAGGAGGCCTCAAGAGATGGGAATTCCTAGTGGCTTGCTCCCAGTAAATTTTTATCTACAGGGAAATATTATGAGAGTTAAAAAAAATTAACTTTAGACTCCTCCCTTTCTTCTTGACCTTGAGTTCCAGATTTTCACTTGATTCCCTTCATTTTCACAGTTATGGAAATGGCTTCTCAGTTATCCAGTCATTCTAACTCAGAATCACTGTAGGAGGGAGGATAAGGAAGCACATGAATTGACTCCAGACACATTTCATATCAGCAGTGACCACTTCAGACAAAATAAAGCCCCACTTCACCTGGGTGTAAAGTTCAAACAATAGACTTCATATATATCCTTTCTGCTTCCCAACTACCCTTAAAATTCAGCTGTCACTCAGTTCATGCATTGTGCTTGACCTTGTCATTTCAATCTAACAGCAAATTGAAAACAAATGGGTTTTTTTCCTTTTTATTTTATTTGTGTTAAGTATGCCCATTACATCTAACAAAAAGTATTTTAATAAGTTAAATAAAATTAATAAACAATTTCTTCCTGTTTTGACTACCGTCAGACCTGGGTAAGAAGAACAACATCCAACAGAATTGTTTTAATTATCCTACTAATATTCAACGTGCCATTTGATGGCATGGGTGAGCTCACCTGATGTACCACAGATAGCACTGATTTATGAAGCCATAATTGGGTTTCCAATAAACATTTGTCAAAATAATATATTCATTCAAACCAAAGCCTTCTTTATTTATTCATATAAAAGAGCACTTAACTTTCAACAAAGAATTGCCTGCCATCAAAAACACTCCATAAACGAGGGAAATTTATGAAGATACAGTACCAGAGGGTGATCAGTGGAAGACTAAAGTTCACTTTAACCCTTCGAAGAGCTGAGTTCCACCTCTTGCTTGTACATATTTCTCACTAACAGTCTCAAGCCCAAGCATTAAGCTTTGTATATTTACGCACAAAAGTTCCAGCTCTTTTTTCTACCGTTGCAACTGTTTCAAAACTAACATCTCTTATTTTTATTATACAGTCAAGAAGCATGTACAGCTCAAAGTTCTTTAGGCTTACCTACATTCTTCTCACGGGTTTCACCTCTCCCCCCACCCAAAAAAATGGTAAGCTTTGAGAGAGTAAACAACATATCTTGTCTGAACCTGAGATAATACACGTATTTGTCATTCATTCCAACTGAAGAATTTTCATCTTCTATCTCTTTTTCTTCTCTATTTCCTTAGCACTTTTGTTTAATTTCACAGAATTTTAGTAGAAGAATAGCAAAGTAGGTGGGCTGTACAACTGATGTTTGAATGGAGTGCAGCTAACCCCTTGGAGTCCACCTTCAACAAGAAGTGTTCTTCTTTTACCTCCAGTCCGCTAATATATAACAAATACAAGTCACTGAAGGTTCCCACTAAGCAAGACTTATGTTTATTAGCTTAGTAAAATGTAGACCTTGATGTAATAGGGAATGTTGCTTCAAAATTAATGTAGCTTGCTAGCACCTGTTGAAAATAAAAATTGTACTAACCTTCCTATGACTGCTTTCCACAATTTTATGGTTTCCACAATTTTAGCATACTTTTTATTTCTGCAGTGAACACAGATGTAAATAACAAGGTGGAATGAGAAAGAATGGGAAGATTTCCAAGTGCACGTTCATGCCTCAGAATGTCTTGTGTGATTTTGCTAATTTCAATTCAAATATGTCAATATCATTCCCACTACCACAAGTGCTACTTGTGGCACTTTGTCAAGGTGAAAATGATGACAATGCTCAGAAGAATATTTCTGTTGCAACTGGAATGCAACAAAAAGTTAGTGGTAAAGTTCTGTAATGCTTTGTCTGCTCAGCACTGACAAGTGATTTTAAGTCTCCCTGATTTAGCACAGGTATTTTTTAGTGGGAGCTTAGAAAATAAACTATTTTGGTCTGTGGGGAGTAGGTAAACTGCTGAAAATAAAGGGCTAAATGTGATTGAATGCTTCCTGGCTGCTATGAGAAAGTAAAGGACAAAGCTACATGTTTGCAGGTCACTTGCAGAAGGTACAGAGAGGAAGAGACACAGTGGATAGAGAAAGAGGGAGCTGGTATTTTTCCCACATAATGTACTCCACACATTTCATCTAACCTGAAATGTGTTATGCTGTGGTAGAACAGAAAGAGACCTAATTTTACAAACATAATTTTGTAGTTTGTCCTACAGCAGGATCACTGTGCTTGTGCCATTCCTGGCAGAAATTTTTCAACAGGTTCTGAAAAATATGATGTTCCAGTCCCCCAGATCTACGCAGTCTTGTCAGTCAGAAGCCTCTATGTTCAGACTCTCCTGCAGTCTCAACCCCTTGTTGTCCTCCCTGCCTTGCAGAGCAGACTGGTTCCCTCATCCGTGAAGCAGAATTTCACACATTTGAAGACCATGATCATGTTCTCAGACTTCTGTAAATGCCAAACATAGGAAACCACTTAATCTTGTTTATCTTTTCTTCTGTCAGTCCTTCCTGCTGCTTTCTCTTCCATTTCACCATGTCCTCCTTGAAGTTCAGATTCAAAATTGTTATGCAGTACTCTGGCTACTGCTGAATGTATTTCTTGTGTACACAGGCTATAATTTTATTTTTGTGTCATAAATAAAGTTTGTATTTTTGCATCGTAAATAAAGTTTTCATCTTTTTTTATGATGTCATGACTTAGTGACTCATGTTCAGTACACTGTAGTACAAATATTTCTGTGGAGAAGCATTGTCTTATCTGTTCTTCACTCTTTGGATGTTTGGTTTCCACTGTAAGATCCAAGTTCAGCTCTTGCCTTCTTTAAGGCCTGGCTTCCTTCAGAGATTTGTTTTCAGCAACAAAAAACATCTTCTCCTCTTCAATGACAACTATTTATTCAACCAAATTTGTCTGGGTGTTCACATAAAAGTTTAGGCACTTCAGAAGAATACCATTAACTTTTTATAATTCTTCTGTGCTTGTATTTGGGATTTTCCAAAAACTACATCTTACATGAATATGTGCATCATTAGTGAACACTGAATTATTTAACTGAGGGAAGAAATGAATTTTTCTGGTTAAAGCTATGCTATGTGGAGATACTCAGCACTGCCATGATGGAGACTGTGTGCTGTTGACAATCTTGCAAGCCACTAGGTCTTTGTCATACTGTTTTAATTGGATGAGAAAGAGTGAGAAGAGAGTATTTTTGTAATCTGGACTCTGAAAAATGGAAAATATACAATGAGACAGAGAGATTACATACTACAAGTCTCTTCCATCTGTTTTGGGCTGTATTTTGCTGGCCTGTAGACATTCCTAAACTTTTTAGATTTTAAAGAATAAGTCTTAGTCCCCTGACAGTTGTTTTGTCACCCCTCCAAAGCAGAAAACAGTACCTCATACAGTTCTGTGCTGCTTTGCCACATTCACTGGTGTGTTGGCAGTGTTATCTGAGTGGTATTGACACCCTTACCTGTAAACTGGTATTTACCTCAAACTTCTGACAATTAATACAAATTGTATGTTGGGTTTCTAGGGTTCCCTACAGTCAACAGAGGAAAAAGTCACATGCCAGGTACTGCCATCCTGTCTGCCCTGCCACCTGTTTAGGATGTGGTAAATGTCCCTTTACAGGTGCCCTTTCCTATTGACTACAGCCAGAATGTCAACAGGATGAAGTTTAGTTAGGTAAAACTTTGTTAACCTGGTTCCTAAGTTATGACCTTGTGCAGAGTCCTATGTGTTAGGTATTGCTTTGCTTCAAATTGCTGATATGACCCTATTTTCTCACTTGAGAAGAAAAGAGAAAGCAATTTACTCCTGATGAGTTCTCCCCAGGTTCTCTACCATGACTTTGGCTACACGTTCCATAAACATTAGGAAAACAGGCTAGGACACACAATATGGCCTAATTCTTTACAAACAACTTCTTAAATGACATTACCAGAACTTGCATAAGCTAATGAATGTGTGCTTTGGCAATCAGTCATCATAATCAACAGCATTTTATAGAAGCATAATATTAGCAAAGTTATATTTCAAGTTGAATGCCCATTTCTACTGTGATGTTTTAAACAGAGGATTTTTATAAAAGAAATAAGCATGATGGTTTTGAACAAGAATGACTATTGTGTAGAAAATATGAATACAAAATTATATACAGTGATTTGACATCTATAATTATAATCAGATGTAGACAACAATTGTAGCTATCAGTAGCTAATTTATTCCTTTCTTTGAAGAGAGAAATGAAGCTCTAAAAAGTCTTTTCTCACTTATGTTCTCTCAGCCAAAATCCTAATATTTACTTGTATGTATTTAGAAGTATAAAGCAGCTGGGTGTGGCCTTCTTCAATCAGAAAGAAAAACAAAACACAAACCCACAAGGTTTGGTGTTTTTTTGTTTGGGTTTTTCTCAATAATGAGGGGTTGTTCCTGGGAGAATAGAAACTAATAACTTGCAGGCCTCGTCATGGGCAATAATTGTTTTTCCCTGACCAAAGTGGGCTGGACCTCTGAGGCTCAGCAGTCACCAAACTACACATGCGAGGTGGGTGGCCCTTTGTTTGCTGGGTAATGGCTACTTACCCTTGTGTGCTTTGAGAAAGGCATTCAGCTCCACCACTTGGGAAGAAAGCAACAGAATCCTGCTAAAATGCTAGGTCTTCCAGGTACTGTTTATCAAAAAAAAAATTCAAATGGGTGATTGTCAAAGCAATGATGAAACTGCTGCTTAGAAAAGTCACAACAATGTTGTGTAGGTGGTATCTTACATATGTATCAGAGAGCCATGCACCAAGCCAAGAATTCTACATGATTTAAGACCTCCATCTGAATTTTTATTTTTAAAAAGGGCTTTCTCAGCAGTAGATTGGAGAGATTCTGTAGTTACTGATAATCTCAGAAAACTGATAAGTGTTGCCCAGGGGAATAAATTGATCCATTCAATATAGCACCATGAAAAAAAAAAAGGCCTGTTTCATAAATTTTAGAAGACTGGATTCTCCTACTGCTTACTGAGCTCCACAAGCAAGTTTTCAGCAAGTGCAATTCACCATCACTTAACCCTTTGGCAGTCAGAGCACAGTCTGAGAAGTCAAAGCATACAATATCCCAAGCCACTAAGAAATCATTTCAGAGCAGTCTTGCCTGTATCTTGTCTCTCTCACTCCTTCATTTTTTGTGAAGGCTCACCTGGTGCTTTTTCAGGAGTTAGCTCTCCTGCTGCTGTTCAATGAGAAACAGGCAGTCTATGCATAGGGAGGACAATATGGCAAAGGAGTTTGGAGTTTTTTGTAGCACCTGAATGTAACTGAGGTGTAGGAGAGAGAGAGGAAGGCAAGGCAGGTCAGTCCCTGCTGTCTTCCAGCATGAAGTCCCTGTTTCAGCTCTCCACTAGGCCCCAGCTTGTGCCTGTGGAGAGGGCAGGAATCCATCTCCTGCACAGGAGGAGAGGGGCACAGCCTGCCTGTGCAACCAGAGAAATGCCCCAAAGTGCAGCTCTTCTACTGCACCTCACCTCTTTTGCTTATCTGAAGATAATTTGAATGTTGCCTTGTTCTCTTGCTTCTGCAGGCCTGAGTATTGCGCATACATAGCCTACTTTTCCCATCTTTTTTTGTTGCTGTATCAGTGTCCCATCCCCCTGTTATGATGCCATACAGCCTCCCCTCTTCTTTCAGTTGAGAAATGCTAAATAACTCACCTCTCCCTACACCAGAGGTTCTATAATACCTTTTTAATGAACTTTTTTCCAGTGTCTTTTCCACTCATCCTTCCTAACTATGTCAGTTTGTTGATCTCCCTTTTCCTTCACTTTACTGCTTCTGTGTACTCATCTTCATTTTCCCAGGTCTTTTCCTGTGCTGTCGTGCTTTTGTGTGATTTCTCCATCGTCCAGTGCCTATGCCAAACCACTCCTATACTTGTGCCCCTGATATAATTTTGTTACTCACTTATTACTTCTTCTCATTCTATCCAGCTCTGTCACCATCATGGAACAGCTGAGGTTGGAAGGACCTCTGAAAATCATATAGTCCACCCCTCCCACTGGAGCAGGGAAACATGGAGGCACTTGAGTGGTTGTGAAAATTCCCTAAGTGCAGTCATGTTACAGTTACAGCATTCAGCAATGTTCCTGGCTTGGAATTTTTGGGCTGTGAGGCCTTGAAAAAACAAACACACAAAAAAAATCTCCCAGATCCTGAAGCAGCATTGTGACACATGAGCAGGCCACAGTACTTAGCATTTCCAGGTAAAATTGGTAAACATAAAAGGAACCCAGTTGCAGAAAGAGCTGTAGCTTTTACAAGGTTTTCAACACCTAAATATTAATAGAAAAGCCTGATGTAGTCTTCCTCATTTAAATGGTTTGTGAGAAATCTCAGCCTGCATGTTGTTGCTCTATCACACAACCTTTCCTGATACTGCTATTCCCCTAACTTCCCACAGAGTGGGGTTGAATAGTCACACCTTCCATGTTTGCAGGTGTCCACAGGAGCTGCAAACTGACCATGCTGCAAGGGACCCAGGAACCACCTCTACACCCTTCTGAAGGAAGGCATTAGTGTACTCCAGTGAGCTGCTTAGTGGGCCCCTTGGGCCCAGAGAGGTTTTTACTGAGGATGTGGTGCTGTCTAAGAGTAGATAAAGGCCTCTGGGCTTCAGCCAAAATATTCTCACAATGTTTCACTGATCCATGTCCATGGTCTGGTTTTGGTCAGTACATCCAGGACTCCAGAGACACTGACCTCTCTTCTTTTTAGCTTAACTCTGTGTTCCTATAGCCTGGTTTATATATGTCTGTACAATCTGCATTTATTTTGTTCTAAGTGTTTTACCTTTCATACTCTAGGCAATGTAGCTGACTGCAAAAAGAGCACCTCTGCCAATGATGTCTTCTGGTGTAACAAACAGAGCAAACATGACACCAATAAAAACAGCACAAAGGAACACAAAATATTCATATACATATATATGTGGACACACCACAACATATATATATATAGAGAGAGAGAGAGAGTGGAAACAGATGGTGGTTGCTGTGCAGCATTGTATAAGCAACTGTAAGTGTGGGGGCTGCTTTTCATTCTCCTAATCCTTCCTTGACATCCTTGGTCTGTTGCCTACCAACTAATCTCCCTCATGCATAAACTATTAACCAGCAGTTCTGGCATTAATTGTGCACTTGATTGTCTTTATCTAGGCACTATTTTCATCTGAAAACAGTTTACATAATAAACACATTCTTAGCAGAATTGCTAAAAAAGACTTTGTAGTTTTTCAAATAGGCATCAGGGCATTGGTATGGTAATTTCCTTGCATGGTAATAATGTCAGAAGTTTAGTTTGTGAAGAAAGCATTCTCCATTTCTGAAATTTAATTCTCTAAGTGTTTAATAAAGAAAGGAATGTAACAGAGGGAAAAAATAATTTCAGATACTAATTTTTAGCAACTTTTTGTATGACTCCATTCTCTCTCTACTCCCTCTCTAACTGTCAGCGTTTTCTATTTTTTTGGCTTTCTTTTGGATGTGAGGTTAACAGTGCCAGCACTATAATTTCTCTCTTTTACAACACAGGTAGAGGCATATTTTCAACCCACCCTGTCCTATCAAGTCAGGCTGTTCATTTAAGTGGTGTCTGCCCAAAAAAGGTCAGGCAGCAGAAACTTGATCATTACATTTTTAAAGAAAAGGTGCCATGTGGAATAAGTGGCATCAGTGTCACTTACGTCAGAGGGTGGGATAAGGAATTATTAGCTTTCATGTTTTGATTCTGTCATTAAATTGTTTCAGTTCCCCTAGACAAGAACTTCAGTGGACCTTGCAAACTACCAGAGAAGTTCTAGTGATGTATTTAACTTATGGGCTTAAACACATCTGCAGCTAAGCAGTGAAGGTTAGCTACATAAACACGGGTTGAGGGTTTGGATTTACCTGAAGAATTATAATTATCCTAGGATTTTTCAGCAGCCTTTGGATTATTAGAGAAATCTTTTAATTCCTCTATTACCCAAGACTTGGTCTAACAGATCAAGGGTTGAACAGATGTTTGATTGAATGGGATAATAATTTAAGTAGGCCTGACCTTTCTTTGATCTAGAAAAGCTGCAGTTGAACTCCAACCTGAGATAAAATTTTGTTTCTCAGCCCTTTCATGAAGGGCTTGTTTTTGCAGCAGTACCATGGCATTCTACACTTTCACAATGTGCTGACCTCAAATACTGAATGCAGTTCTTATTTCCCCATCTCAGAAAAAGTATGATTACAAAAGATTCTATAGACAGACAACGACAATCAAAGCTATTTCACAACTCTCACAGAAAAGAAAAACTTGTATCAAAATCCTTCTGACTAGAGGGAACTGAAAGGTAATATATTACGGGTCTACAAAATTAGAAAAGGAACTAATCATTCCCTATTTACTTACCTGTAGTGATATAAGAAGGGAATATCAAATAAAAGAGATGTGCCACTTCTAAAACAAAAGGAAACAGACATATGCTATGAAAGCTCTTGCCATAGATATAGCAGGTGTTGAGAGATTATGTGAGTTTACTCAGCCACTGTGGGGCTGGGGAGAAAACAAACAAAAACCAAGACAATATAAATTATATGAGGGCTATTAAATGTAGGCACATTTTTATGACAGACTTGTCCCAATTCTTCACCACAAGTCTAAAGGATGCTTACATCCCGTCCATTGCAAGTACAGGGCATGCAGGAACAAGATCTGGATGTGAAACTCTAGCACTGGTAGTGAGTTTTTCACATCATAAGGCTACTGAAATTTGTCATTACAGAATCACAGAATGCATAAGTTTGGAAGAGATCACAGTCTGTTGTCTGGTCCAACGTCCCATCCTGCTCAAGCAGGGTCATCTTAGAACACAAGGATGATGGGATCATGCCCAGATGTTTCTTGAATATCTTCAGTGAGGGAGACTCCACAGTCTCCCGGGCCAGTCTGTTCCAGTGAACTTCCTGTGCATCAATTTCTTCTCCTTACCTCTTGTCCTATTGCTTGGCACCACCAAGAAGAGCCTGGATCCAGCCTCTTGACACCTTCCCTTCAGACACTTGTGCACATTGATGAAGTTCCCTCTCAGTCTTCTCTCCTTGACATAGAACAGACCATCCCTTGCAGCTTTTCCTCATAAGAGAGGAATCTTATCCTTATCCTGTCCCTTAATTGTCTTTGTAGCCCTTTACTGGACCAGCTGCAGGAGCTCCATGTCCCTCAAGTACTGGGAAGCCCAGAGCTGGACACAACACTCCACATTAAGGCTCACCAGGGCTGAGTAGAGGAGCAGGGTCACCTTCCCTGCCCTGCTGGGAATACTCTTCCTGACATTCAACAGGATTCTGTTGGCTGTCACGGTGCCAAAACAGAAGCCCCTCGGCTTCACCCCGAGCCAGCCCAGGCACCGGAGCAAGCGTAAGTCTGAGCTGCTCCTCAGCACCCAGTGAGGAGTCAGCCCTTGTGGATCCTTTTCTCTGGGAGAAGGCTAAACGGTGACAAGATGTATCAAGTGATAGCGCAGAGAGGAAGAAAGGAGGGTCCAGTCAGCCAGACAGTTAAACAGTAACTTTAATCTTCACCAACACTGTCGGGGCCAGGTCGGACTGGACCCAGAACAAAGGGATACAAGGGCTTCTAAAATCTCGGGGAAGGGGAGGGGAAATGGGAGTTCCTCTTTGTGGCCACCAATCAGAACGTATCACTAGGGAGACAAAGGGAGGGGTTACAATCTTTGGGCCAATTGGGGAGTAGGGGAGGGAAGGCACTGTGGCGGGAAAGAGGGGAAAAGTAACATGTAACTGAAGTGGGCCAAAAATAGAGACTTGTAGGGAGGATGTATCAACTTATGAATTTCAATGAGGGGATGGGACCCATGGAACCTACAGTGGTATATGGAACATACAACTTTGGACCCACCATTCTTTTAACTTTTTTCAATCCCTTCCAACCCAAATCCACCCCGTTTGGTAATCCACCCACATGTCCTTCAGCTCTTCCCTATCCCAACAACCCTTTCTTTATTATCCTTCTTTCAGCTCCCTCTCTCTCTTCCTTAAGTCTCTCTTCAAATCTTCTCCCTCGTCTGTCCTTCTTTTACTTGTCACAGTCCTTCAAAGCACCTGCTTTCGCCTGCTTACACTGTCCGGCTTTCTCTGGAGGGTTCAACCAGGGTTTAACATAATAGGTAGGGAAAATTCAACCATCCACACCACCACAGTTGGCCTTTTTGGTCACAAAGGCACACTCACTGCTGGCTCTTGGACAGCTTGTCCGCCAGCACACCAGCTTGTTTTTCAACAGCACCCCCAGGTCCTTCTCTGCAGAGCTGCTTCCCAGCAGCTCAGCCTGTGCTGGTGCAGGGAGTTGTTATTCTTTGGGTGCAAAGTGCTGTGTTTGCCTTTGTTGAATCTCAGATGGTTCCTCTCTGCCCATGTTTCCTCCTGGTCAGGGTCCTTCTGAAGGGCTGCACTGCACTCTGGGGTATTGTATTGGCTGCTCCTCCCAGCTTTTTGTGGTCAGGTAACTTGCTGAGGAGGCATCTGCTACTTCATCCAAGTCATCAGTGAATAAGTGAAACAATACTGGGCCCAGTACTGAACCTTGCAGCACACCACTAGTGACAGGCCTCCAACTAGATGCTGTGACACTGATTATGAACCCCTGGAATCTGCCATTCAGGTAGTGCTTCAGAATCTTTGTAATGTTTCAGTCCTGCAGTGTGACAGGAAACTGTGTATTCAAAGATCCACATTTTAATAAACATCCATTAAGAGTACATCCATGAGCTACATTAATGACAGATGAATGAACACCTATCAGTGTAAAAATGACCAAACATAAACCAAATGAGAAACACAGCAATTTGAGTGTTTCAGTTCCAATCACTGAATCTAACTTTCTTGGTATCTTTCTAGGGAGACAGAAATTAAAGACAGCAGCGGATGAAAAATGATGAATACTCCTGCTCTCCTTAGAAAACAGGCCATGAAAAGGACTTGCTTCTGAGTTTCAACTGGTAGTTTCTGACAAGCTAAAATGATGATTTATGGCTGAAGTCCAGCCAGCAACACCAGTCAAGAATAAAACCTAGGCTGTTGCCCAGGTCTGATGTCCATGCAGGAGCTACACTTAGAGTTGGAGAGAAAGACTCCTACAATAAAGACCTGGTATCTATTCAGAAAAACCCACAGCTGACCTTAAATGGGCTCCTGAGGCCATGGGCAGAAGGTGTGTGTGTATCCCAGGTGAGGCTGCTTGGTGCAATGGAAGGCAGTTTGTGTAGCCAGGGCCCTGACAGAGTGTAAGAAAACATCCACAGCAGTGAGCTAAGCCAATGTGTTTGGTTTGACAATCTCTGCTTTGCACAGGAAGTCAGAAGGAGCTTTCTTAGTCTCACTGACTAATCCCTGCCGATCTTATAATATCTATATGCTCCAAACAAGCAGGCACTCTTTTAAACTTTAAAAAAAGGTCAAGTTTTGTCCTGTTGAGGTCAGTAATAAAATTCCAATTGATTTCAGTTGGGTCAAGACTTTACCTCACTGTTTCTTTCCCTGAGCTGCTGTTTTGAAGTCCAACATGGTAGTAAAAATAATTAGAGGAAATGCCACAGACTCTCTTTTTCCAAGCCTTTTCTGGAAATCACGGACATCCCTCCTATATGAGTGCACTTTATACTCCCTACTTTGACCCTTGTGTCAGGTTAATGCCTTTCTGATTAAGAGTCAGATAAACTTGCTCCAGAGTGCATTAATACCACTCCCTTTTGGCCAGAGGTCTGGGTCAATGATGAGTGCATGAAATATGCATTTCCTCCTGACCTGCTGATGGAAAAGTGTTGTGCTACTGTTGGGCTTGCTGCTCTGTGTTAAAGACAATCTAACAGAAGAATCAGAAGTGAAGTACTTCCCAGGATAATTTTTTATGTTTAAATTGTTAGACCATTTTCATAATAAATTTTTACTGCCAATTTTTACCCCACATTTCTGATGAATACTGTTAGTTTCTTCTTGTCATGGACCCAGGGATTTCTGTTTGTTTATTTTTGCTTGAGAAGAATAAATAAACTGGGTCAGTGTGACTCATAACATGCCAAGAGTTTAAACACATGAAATGCTTAAGTTAATGAAATGCTTGCGGTGTTTTTCTTCTCTGAGGATCTTCATTGTTCAGTGTTTGGCAAATAAGTTTTCCTAAGATTATATTATTTGTTCTCAGTGAGTTTATTAAGGCAGTCAGAAGTATGTGGACATCCATCTTTTAGCTAGGAACTACGGAAATGACACAATAAAGGGATTTTAGGTGTCTGCCTAAACTTACCAGTGAATGCATATGCACACTAGCTGTCTAGTCCACAAACTTGTATCTCACTGTCTAGTACAGATGGGAATCTCCTTGCCTAATCATGTATGTCTATTTACATTTTTGATGCTCCAGGATATTTCACCTGGCTACTATTTGCTGCTCTTGAAGGGCAAAGATTTTCTGTAGGTGTCGGGCCCAGCCTCCCTTGGTTTTGTCCCAAGTATCCTAAAGCACCTCAAACAGCTCTCAACATCTGTCTTTAGGAGAGTGAATGCCTCTTTTGTTTATTTCTCTTAGGATAAAGTGAAATTCTCTCCTGGCTTCATTGACTGTATTGACTAGGCCTCCATTGATTCCTCTGAAAGTTTAAGATGACCTTGGCTCAGGGTAGAAAGTTAAATTCTGGTGACTTTCTGTCTGAAAGCTACTCCTTGTGTCCCTAAATAAAAGCTCCTGAGTCTTCAGGATTACAATCAATATTTGTCAAAGTACCCTGGTTTAAGGAATTATTATTTATTAAAGGTTTATAAAAGGTTGCCCTTTAATCACAGCATGCAGTGGTGATGGTGCCCTCACATGAGGGCTTAAAGGGGATTTAAGATGTGGAAGAAGTTGTACCAACAAAACACAATAGACATCAATTTAATATTTTGTGAGTTTTCCTTTAAAACAAACTTATTTATCCAGGAGGTTTTGTTCATGTGTTTGGCAACTTGTTCAATAGCAGCCTTTGGAAGCCCTCTTGTGTCACTGCCAGAAGTCAGTACTTTTTTCTAACTGGGATTATCTGTTAATTCAATCATTACCTTTGCTTATAAGCGGCAAAATCTCACTGAGCCTTAATTTTTCTGAAAAGCCTTATGGTATGACTTTATGATGTATGTTATTCAAAATTATGTATTTTGCAATGTCTTGATAGTAGCAACCTCGTTAATAGATATTATTACTCCACTGAAGGTATAACTCTGTCAGTGTGTTGCTCTGTATAGTTTATTTATACTAATTTGTGAAGTGCTGAGGAATTAATAATAGTTGTGCAATCTCTCTAGGTATCATATGGTGTTCAGCTCTGAACTCTTGAGGAATTAATGATTTGGGATAGAAAAAATGAAAAATTCCTTTCCTGCTTTCCACTGAGAAGATATGAATCAAGACCATAAAGGGGACACATAATTACATTAATAATTTCTTCAACAGACTACCTAATATCTCCGTTAATGAATAGCAAACTAGATTTATAGTTATATGCTATTGTTATTCTACAGATAATAGAGCTTTGCAGTCTTGCAAAGGAGACCTTTTAAGTTTTTATCTTTGTTTTGTTTTTCCCTTATGAAGAAGAGTTGACATACAGGCAGCAAGGCTCCATTGTATACTTACTTGATATGAGAATTATATATATATATTTAAAATGCATGCTTCTGCACTTCATGGTTTGGAAAATGACATATGATATCATATCAAAGATCTCACAGCAATGCATGTACCCAGGGGACAGAGTCTAAGCTATGGTGTGTAAACTTAATTTGATCATTTCCTGACTTAACTTGACTGATGCTAATCCATTCACTTTCTCATGATGTTAATATTTATAAAGAGCATGTGTAAGCATAGACTATATTTCATTCAAATTTTGTTTTAGTTATTTTCTATTCTAGTGCATCTGTTTCTACTGGAATAATTCTGTCATAATTGATTAATGTTAAAAAGTACAAATACCTTATTTTATTTAAGAAAAATATTCCATTAAGACATCTAATCTTTGCTTATACCCTGAAGGCTTACTAAGCTATTCCAATAACTGTATGAAAGGTGCTTGTTTGCATGCATTTGTGGGAGGCAGCAGTGGAAGGATTTGCAGATATCAGCTCCTGTGGTAGCCTTTTGGTAGCCTTTTATAACTGAAATAGATTTTACTTCCAAGTAAAGACGGGCACTGTTCATTGCCATTGGTGCTGTATGGTACTTGGAATATTTAGTATGTTTTTTACCAGTTTTGCATTCCATTTTTGCTTGTACAGCAATGAGCCAGTTAGAACTACTCCAACTATTTTGATACTGCACTAACTATTGGAAAGGGTATTTCATGCTCTCTGCTCCCGTCTTGAGCTCCAGGAAGGAATTTCCAGAAGAAATGAAAGTTCAGGCTTCATTTTCCACCTGTTTGTGTCTGTTTTCTCTGCTTCCTTTTTTGACACAAGTCTAATCCTACTTGAGATTTACGCCAAACATCCAATAAAGGATATTAGACTTTCCCTATAGTTTTATGAGTAAAAGATTTGTAGTTGTTTTCCTATGCAATCCGTAGGACCAGCTGGAGTGAGTGGGAGATGCACACCTTGCATCCAAAGACTTGTGTTATTCCTCTTGCAAGAGCTGGAATAGCCCTCTGATGTCACTGGAGTTCAGCCTCTTGAGCAAAACCTAGTCTTTTGTGGCCAAGTTAGCCCTTTGGTAGTTTCTTTTTAACTTAGAGAATTCACTTTCAAGCCCATGACAGCAAATTCTAACCCCAATATTTTTTATTAAAGTTTTTGACAGGCACTGTGAAGAAGTAATATCAAAAGCTGCAATTCAGATGGTAAGGGTTCATTCTTACGTAAGGTTGAGTTGGTTGAGCAAAGCACAAGGAAAAGCTTTTATTTTTGGTAATAGCATGGGTGAGTCCCTCCCTGGCACCCAGCCTCTTCTACCTTTCAAACTGATGTTCTTTCTTAACTCCATACATAAGCATGTGCTTTGCTAAGTCGAGCAATGGATTTAAATGCTCAGTGGCATTGCAGTCTAAAAGAACAACTTAGCTTCTACACGAATTAAAAAAAAGGTTTGATTTTCTTTTCAAAGCAGAAATGGTTAACTGGAAAAACACAGCACCACAGGCTCTCTATATGTGCAAGGGCTTTAATGACCCCCAACTTTTAAAAATTTGTCAGACATAAAAGCAGTACTAATCCAATTAGTAACTGTGATTGAGTAAATCTACTGTAAAAATGGACCGTGCCCTGTTTTGAACATGATACCATGCTGGTCATTTGAGAACTGCCACTGTGAAACATAAAAGTCTCTTTGATGGAATATTTATTTCATGAGTTGGAAAAAAGGGATAATATAGTATTGTTTGTTTTCAAAAATCACTTGTAAAATTTTATTAGCCAAGGAGCCAATATTCAAAACAATGAAGAAAAGACATGCTGTTCAGTAAGAGAGGGATGAAAACTCACCATAGTTCTGGGAAATCAAGTGGTTAAGTCCAAGAATTGCTCACTCTAATTCTTTTTACTGCAGCACCCCATAGGAATAAAAAGAAGACAAGCATTTTGTAAAACAGTATTTGCTAAGTTGAGAAAGTCAGCACTCTGTTGTGTGGACTTGGAGTTTCTATCTGAGTTTCTATCTGCCCTCCAGAATATTTCTGCATGTCACTTTGGCAGACACAGAGACTAATTTTAAAGCAGAGAAATGTCTTCATTCCTTTGGGCTCACATGAACTGCAATTAGTCTTATTACAAAATGCCAAAAAATCTCTGGCAGCTAAAATAAAGTCCAGGGAAATGTCCACACCACTGATGAATGAGTTCCTTGAAAAGAAATAGGGATGGGCACGAGCCACAGCATTTGGATCTCTATCCAGGTCTGGAAAACCCAAAGACTATGCTTTGGCTTGTCCATTATATATATCTATCTGTATATGGAGATCAGCAGCAGCATTTGTATCCTGATTTCGCTGACTGTTAAAGTGCATGTACACATATGTACAAACACACGTTTTACAATTGTTATCCAAATTTCAAATAGGAAAAAAAATAATATTGCATTTGTAACATCTCATACTGCATTTACCCATATTTAGAAGTATTTCCTTTCTGGTCAGAGTGTCTAAGAGGTTGTCTTGAATCAGGAATGCTTGACCAGCCCCTCTTGCTCCAACACTAGCGTTCTATTTACCTAATTAAATATTAGCTCAAGCTGTTTGTGTATCAGAACATGCCAGCTATTGGAAGGAAAAAACCCTACTTTCCTAAGCCAGAATATGCATTTTTCAGACATGAGATCTAATTTGCCAACCAGCTGAAAAGCTTTCAATTTTTTAAAAGAAAAATGAATTCAGCTTGTAATGAAGGGCTTTCATTTTGTTCCCCAAAGTGAAAAAAATTATCATTTTTAGGATATATGGAAATCTGAATTTGTCCTGCAATGAGTCTCTTGATTCATGTTCCGTTTGTCTGCATTTCTGTACAGAGGAAGCATTTTAGACCGTATGCACAAGAAACAAAGAGGACATTGCTCCTGCCTGAAAAACCAATGTGCTTCTGTATCCAGGCAGCTTTTGAGCACTTGTGGGAGAAATCCCCAGTGAAAAGTCCTGACACCTTTGTTGGGGCAGAAGGGGGAGTCCTGAGCACTGGCAGTGCTAACAAATAACGCTTTAAACTCTGGCTGTCGGACAGCCCTCTACAGTGATTTTTGCTGAACATTTGCTGTTAAATCTGCATTTCTTTGGAGAAAGTTCCTGAATTTAAAACTGGTTGAACATTTTTGGTTGATTACCTTGTAGTAAATATAGATAAATTCATATTTCCCCTCCATAAGCTGTGCTGTGTACCTTAAGGAGAAAGATATTTTCAACCATGGTAACCTCTGATTCAAGCTCTTCATAGTTGTATGTACATACATGTGTGTACGTGTGTTTTACTACAGATAGATGCATACTTATAAAGATCTTTCCATAGACCATGACTTATAAAACCAGATCAGCGAAAATTAAATAGGAGGCTAAAGAAAGTTAATCTAGGCTGGGGTTTCTGGAGTGTAAAAATCAGTATTTTGTTGCAACCCCAGCAACCTACATCTGTGCCATACTTTTTTTCCTATTTTGAATCTTAACTGATTTTTTGCCAACAGTTCCACAGGTGCAAATTCTAAAAGCAAGTCACTGAAATGGCTTATTTTGATAGTTTTCATCAACAGAGCCTGCTGCAATAGAGGCACTGTAGAGAGGCTCAGCTTATGAAGTAAGGTTAAAAGCAATTTCCTAGGCTTGAAAAAATGGGTGACACAAAGGAAGATGAGTGTCTGGAAGGGTTGGCACACTGCTCCTCAACACTGCAAATAAAGGTCCAGTACAGTCACTGTCTTTTGAGTATTGGATGATTCACTCTGTACCCCAAAAACCCCAAAGGTAACAGTGACCATTGCACGCACCTATTACAATTCTAAGATGAATCTTTGGTCTTCAGAGATTTAATTTATGACATGAATTCTCTATAAAGCAAATACATACATGCACAAGGACAAAGAGTAATGAATATATAATATTTTTGTGCAGGATAACTACAGCAGGGTCAAGGCTGGAAATCTTCAGGACACAGCAAAATAGTCATGGCAATTTCCGATCTCCATGAAACATTATATCCTAAAAAAAGGGAGCACAAATCAGGACTGTTGAAACACAATATGGATTTTTTTTCACCAACATTGTACTTCCTGACACAAACAACTCGATCCACTCTTTTTTTTTTTTTACACTTTCAGTATACCCTATTCCAGTATACTTCAAAATCAGAGTATTTGCTAGAAAAGGGTCTGTATGTATTGAAATTCAGGAATTGCATATTTTCATCCTTCTGAATGAAAAAATCCCAAATGTATGGTGTCCCAGGATGCTTGCTAGGGATGATGGTTTGTGTACAAGAAGTGATAAACAACTCTGTTTCATTTCCAAACAGTTTTATAAGTACAGCTCATTTACAATCTCATAAACTTCATTCTATCCTGAGGCCTCTCTGCAGAGCTTCATTTACACACACACAAATTGAGCATTAAAGAGGTTTACTTTAGTTTGATAATGATCTATTAGGACTGATTATATACATATAAAAATTTGGTCTCTAGTACAAATATTCTTTCACATAAACAGAGCATCACCTCATTTCACAGCGGTCTCGTTTCTGGATGGGCTATCAAGTTTATAACATTACTCCAGGGCAAAGTGACTTGCTCTTGTAACATAGTGCTTTGGAGCTTGTACTCTTTCAAAAATACAGAGCACCAGGTCTTCATCATTTTTGTGGAAGATCCTTCTTAGCAGGAGCCACAGTGGAAATCAGGTGAGATTTTATGTGCATGTATATGATTTTATATGAGGTATGCATATGTGCATACATGGAGTGAGGCGGAACAGAGTTGAAAGGATGGTATTAGTAGAGGGGACTTACACTATCCTTGTCATTTAGAAAGGGCATTCAGCTTGTCACTGGTTATTATCTAAGTCTCTTTGTTTTCAAGTTGTAAAATATCTCAAATAGCAATTCCTGATCCCTTGCCCACATTCTTTTCTTTCAAATTCCTTCCTAGGGTTCTGCCTTACAGAATGTTATGCATCTTCCTGACCTTCCACATGCAGCAAATAGCAATCCCTCTGGCGTGACCCCAGATTTATGACAGTGCTTGGAAGGTGCCCTGCTCAGAGCTGTGGAGGGAGTAGTTGTGGCCATTGCAACAGCACAGCTATTCCCCAGCAGCATGAATTGGGCTGGGGAGAGAAACTGGGAAGGAATAGATTGAGACAATTCAGGTTTCTGCCTTACACCAGCATCCGAGGTTGTCCAGCAGACACAGCAAGGAGGAGGTAAGAGGAACATGCCAAATAGGAGTAAGTATATCCCAGACACTGCATCTGCTGTCACAGCTTGTACTGCCACATAGAAAAAGGCTGTTACGATGGTGGTGGCTTGAATTGGCTGGAAAGAGTCTGAGGGAGCAGCAAAATATACTGGGGAACAGATGAAGTGCTACAAGGAAGAAAGGAGAAGGACTTTTGGAAAACCTTTCTTACCTGAAAAATATGACAGATATCACTTTATTGCTGAAATTCTCTGTGATCAGTGTCCCAAAGCCATTCTTCAGCAAAGGAACAAAAGAAAAGTCTAGTCACCTGCCAGTGCCCTGGTGCACTTGATGACCAGTCAAACAATGAAAATATTCATCTCTCTTTAAACTGTGCCTGACTTATTGAATATAGACTGACAGTGCAATATCAGCAACATATGAAGTATCAAAACAGATTAATGTTTCCATCCTCTCAAGTGAAAGCACAAATGAACACGTTAATCATTTTTCTCATCCCTCCATGACTGTTAGCAGAGCAGATCCCAGTGACTGGTTTTCCTCTGGAGAGTCTGTGACACCAGCTGTAGCTGGAAAGACTGGAGAAAGCACAAAACAATTTTAGATTTTACACAGAATCCAGATTATATTTAAAGCCCTAACTAACTGTTTAACCAAGAATTTTGGCACAGAATTTATTTCAGGTACGGTACTGTACATTTCTAGTGCTTCAAGGAATCCACAAAGTATTTCCTGATGGGGTTAGTCCATGAATATGTGATCATGTGTATTAATAGGCAGCACAGATAAGTATGGCTAAGAATATGGAGCCAAAAAAAAAAAAAAGGTAAAAAAACAATAAAAAAATCTTATCTAGATGCACTTATTTTTTCTTCTGAAGGACTTCACTTCAGGCAGGCATTCTAAGAGAAGGCTGCAATGGTTAACTGTCAAAAAAAGAGATCTGATTCTTTGTTAAGTGTTTAACTGAGATTTATAATATCCTCACAAGTAACATCAAGGACTGAGTCAGTCCCTGCATTCAGTTTGTTCCCACAGCTGAAATGAACACCTGAAGAAAGCTGTAGTTCACTACTGCCAAAGGAATGACATGGATCCAGGCAACAACAGGGTTCCACCCTGGATAAATATGTGGTTGAGGCCCAACATTGCTTTCTGACGAATATACAGCGATCTTTAGCTGTAAATATCACAAGTATTGTCTACACTGTCTTCTTATTTCTGAGAGAGACTATTTACAAGAGCATGTAGTGACAAGACAAATGGTGAATGGCTTCAAACTGTAACAGGGCAGGTTTAGATTAGATGTTAGAAAAAAAATTCTTTCCTGTGAGGAACAGGTTTCCCAGAGAAGTTGTGGATGCCCCAACCCTGAAAGTATTCAAGACCAGGTTGGATGGGGCCCTGGGCACCTTGTTAGTGGAAGGTGTTCCTGCCCATTGCATAGGGTTTGGAACCAGATAATCTCTATGGTCCCTTCTAACCCAAAATGTTCATGATTCTTATATGTAGAAATCCAAGTTAGTTGATCACCAGTGCAAGCACCAGGAATCTTTTCTCACAGCATTCCTTTTTTTAGAGAATAATGTCAGAAGAAATAGGGGAGTGTGTTATATTTTCTTTTTCCTTTGTGTAATAATTACTTGGGTTTTTTTGGTTATTCTGTGTTGCTGAAGGTACTGTCTGGCCTATTGGAATGCTGACAAGAAAGGACAGTCTAACTGCTTGCAGCACTGAAACACGGGGACCATAGAATAACAAAGATGAAAACAGAAAAGTGACCAACACTGAAGTTAAAGACATCTCCTCAGTGCTTTGTGCAGAGCATATAAACCCAGGTACTGTGCTCATTTTGTGGTTACAATCTGTAAATTAAACTGTGTTGGTCAGTGGGACCCTCAGTTCATAAACCAGCACTATCTAAACTTCTCTGCTGGTCCAGCCGATTTGCTCTTGCACTTTTGCTCTCGGAGGCCAGAGGCTGCCCTAGCTTTGCTTACAGCGATCCAGCGGCCAGGCTGCTGCGGCCCCGCCGAGGGCTCCGTGCGTGTCCCCGGGGCAGGACAGGGACACTGCTGGCCCCGCTGAGTGCCCCCGTGGGCTCCATGCGTGTCCCCAGGGCAGGAAGGGCACACTGCTGGCCCCGCAGAGTGCCGCCCTGGGCTCCATGCGTGTCCCCAGTGATGGACGGGGACACTGCTGGCCCCGCAGAGTGCCGCCCTGGGCTCCATGCGTGTCCCCAGTGATGGACGGGGACACTGCTGGCCCCGCAGAGTGCCGCCCTGGGCTCCATGCGTGTCCCCAGTGATGGACGGGGACACTGCTGGCCCCGCAGAGTGCCGCCGTGGGGTCCACGCGTGTCCCCAGGGCAGGACGGGGACACCGCGGGTCCCGAGCGCGCCCCTCAGAGCGCGGGCCGGAGCGGCCGGCAGATGGCGCTGTCTCCCCGCGGAGCCGCCGCCTGCCCGCGCCCTTCCCGGGAAGGCGGGCGGGATCCAACGGGATATTGGGGAAAATCCTTCATTCCGAGCCTGAGCAGGCACCGCAACGGGGCGGTGGATGCCCCATCCCCGGCAGTGTTCAAGGCCAGCTTGGATGGACTCAGGGCAACCTGGTCTGCTGGAGGGTTTCCCTGCCCGCAGCAGAGGGTTTGAACGAAGTTATCTTTATGGTTCCTTCCGATCCAAACAAGTCTGTGATCCTGTGGAACAGGTTATTTTTTATTAATATATTTTATACTTTATCAACTGATGCAGATGCTCACCCATCCGACTGAATCTAACAATACTGATCAATAAAGAGTTTTTCAAGAAATATGTAGTTATCTCTTACAAAAATGCTCATTACACAGACATGAGAAAGCAGAAGATTGTCTATTTTTTGCAGAAATCATGTCTACATCAGCAATATTTTCATGTTTCTGGAAATTGTTACTTGACACTTTAAAGAAAAAAAAGAAAGACTGGCAATTCTAACACATTCCAATTTTCAGAATTAAAATACTCAGCTTTTTCTGAAAAATCAAGCATATGGTGTTTCATACAGGGAACCCCAAATTACTGGTTACTTCTAAAAAACTAAGCCTATAAGAACCTCTTACCACCACTCTATTCACTGATAAAAATAAAGTGTCTCATATTGCCATCTGAAATTATTTGGCCTTTGGAGCAAACACAGATCTGCTGTCTCATGAGATCATGGCTAAGTCGACTGAATTTATTCAAACTTGGGTTTTTCACTGGATGAGCCTCAAAGGATCTGTGTTTATCTTCAACTGTTAACAACCACCTTAACTGGAGAGGAACATGAGAAACAATGCTCAGGGCTTGGTTTCAGAGTCAAACACCTCTTCTAGAAAAGAAAGGTGATTTGGGCATGGGTTTTGTTCATCCCATTATAAACAATGGGGCCCACTGAGATTTTTGGATATGGATGCAAGTGCCAATGAAACGCAGGATCTTTAAGATCCAGGCTCCTGGTTTGGATCTACCTCTGTGCTTTGAACTGTTTGTGTGTTTACTTGAAGATTTCCAACTTGTCCACATTTTTTGAATATAGAAAACCAAGCTGAAAATGTGACCAACTGTCTCTTTGTGTTAGAATTTCAGTTGTCAACAGAAACAAGAAATGAAGTCTGCATGTTTTAAAACTTGGGGCACTTCAGATGACAATTAGAGTTGGTTGGTAACAAGGACAAAGAGGTGCAAATGTGAGCCTGCCTGAAAGTTCATGGCTGTCACCTCCCCTCTTCCCTGGACTCAGATACGAATAGTATGAAATGTTCTAGGAAAAAAAATTTAGAGGGTACAGTGTTAAGACAGAACATCCCTATATATGCCTCAGTCAGAATCAGACTTCTTTGCTCCTTGATTCCCACATAATTTCCATTTTGAACAAGAAAGTTCAAACAGAAAACTGTTACATGTGCCTCTAGCTTTCTGCGGTTCTAGGTGTTTGAAACAAACTGCCACTGGCTTCAGAGTAGTTTTAAATGTTTTTTTATTTAAGATGACCTGAATTTTAATGCATTATTTATTCCTCTGCCATCACTTAAATGTACATTTAACTAAATTGTAATTAATTGTAATTAATCATAATTAGTTGTAACTAATTGTACATAAAAGTACAACTAAGTAAAAATAATCAGAGCATCTGCACTGGGCCATGTTTTCATAATCCTTTCATAACTACACATTATTTTTATTTGAATTCTTACTCTGTGTTATTTTTCTTACCATGATAGTGCTCATAATCAATGAAAACATGAGTTTGAAAGTATCTTGTAGTCTGATATTATTTGAATGTTTAATTAAAATCCAGCTGTAGTCATTGTATGACTTCATGTTGCCCATGTCATTTCACTTCCTACATACTCCCAGTTTTCCTAATTTATTACAAGCTTTTTGTGTCTACAGCTCCATTTAAATCTACTTTCAACAATGGGGATCCACTGTGCTCGCTTAAAATTGCACTGAAGCAAATTTTTGCACAACTGGAATCTGAAGACTATGCAGGTTTCCCCTATGTAATTTATAAAGTAAGTCAGGGATGAAAAGTAAAAACTCAGTGTTTATATTGTACTAAGAAAACCATACATATCAGGTGGACTGTAGGCACATGCTGGGGTGGCAATGACATACACAGATGTCACTTATAGTTATGGCACTGTCATTTTTTGGTTACCTGTGTGCAGGAGCTGCACGTGAAGTTGATTTTAAGAAAGCCTCCTGGAATTAAATCTGTATAGCGAATCTCTGCAGGTAGCAATCTGCACTTTTTGGTGTCAAAAGAGCAGGTAGTTTAACATCTTTCTCTTCAAAACGCAGAGTAAGTACTCAAAAGCTTTCTGGGAATTTTCCATGTTACTGATGCTGCATACCTCTCTCAAAATAGTTGAATGATGACTATAATAAGTCAAAGATAGTAGCTAGAAATATAGGAAACAGGATCACAGCTTATTTCTCTTCTAAAACAGAATAAATTTCTTGACACTTCAGGATGAAGAGCTTTGAATTTCCAGAGTGGATTTGCTTGAGCTGACAGCCTTTGAAGGGCTTGACCTGTAACTTGTATGCTCCTGTTCCACTGCCAGCCCAGCCCCATAACTCACCCTGAGAGAGAGTGACAGCCTCACCTATAAAATTATGTCCTCTCCTCACTAGTGAGCTCAGGATTAGTCTGCTTTAAAGTGCTAACTGAGGTTTGAAGGTATCACATGGCTTCCTGGGACAGCAGTGGTGATGTTTGTGGAACCATTCTCTGTCTCAGGGCTAATCTCCAGGATAATTCAGATTAACCTTACAGATCTCTGGAAACCCCATTCTCCATGATGGACTATCCCTCTTATATTCAGTCTCAATCTTAAAGGTTTAACCCAAGATGACATCATGATGTTATATCAAAAGCCTTAAACTGATATATATCTAAATAACCTTCCAACCTTCCTTTATTATACTTTACCTTTTGCTTTAAAGTCTCTTCACCCCCTCACATAAACACTGTATCTACTGTGAATAATGTTAACCAGAGAAATCAGGACATTTTGACATCTTCTTGTGTTTACTTTGTCACAAGACAGATCGCTGTGGCAAATAGATGTGATGTATCAAAGAACTCCCCCTCCTTGTGTTCGGGAAGGGTTTGAAATCAATCAACCCACGGTGGGAAGGGAGCAGGGGTTTTACCTTAGCAAAGGTACCTCAGGGGCAGACTGGCTTCTGGCATGAAAAACCAAATTATTCTCTGATAGTAAAAGTATTTATAGTCACCATTACAGCCTCAGCTGTGGAGTACATGGCCAAAAGCCATTAGAAGCATAGAGAAACATGAACTAGAAGTGCAATTCCAGTCCAAAGCTGGAGTAAAAGAAATAAATCATGCTTTGTAGAAATATTTTTAAAAAATAACTTGTCAAAAATTATGCAAAGAGCTTTTTTTATTTTCTTTTGGAAAAGTGCTTTCCTGCTGGGAGAAAGGAGTTTATGTCTGAGGGATTTTTGCACAGCAGGCAGGGTAATTCTCACAATGCGCCTCCTGCTGAGGCGGCTGCACTGACCAGTCCTCATGTCCATCCCCAGCCCAAGGCATGGCAGAAAGATACTGCAGTGAAGAAGGCTGGCAAGGTCTCAGCAGTATTTGGACCTGGAGAGACTCTCCTTACCTATAGACTTATTTCTAATGGCTCACCTGATCTGACTTGACCTATATCACCTGAGCCTTCTCACTACCCCCTGCATGTTCACTCAACAGGCTTAGGACAAAGAAGCCTCAATAGAGTCATTCTGCTGACTTCTGTTATAGACGTGGAAAATCTTGGAATAAATAGAATGTCTTGAGGGTGAGGAAGAGACCTAGATGAGGTATAGTCATCTTTTTAGGCAGGTGCCTTCCTCCCCTTTTCCATGCCTGTGTTTGGACCACACTACAAAAAAGGTGAAATCGCTATGAAAACAAAAGCTTACCCAACTCCTTGGCACTGTTCAAATTGTTGTTGCTCTCCCTGCATCATGGGAGAGAAGTTTTTACTTTACAATTTTGAACACGTTGAAGACCAGCTACAGAATAAAGAAAACTTATGAACCTGAGAAAGCCAGGTCAACCATCTTCTTTCCAGCAACTGTGAATGCTTTTACTTCCAATCTGCTTTTTGAGTTCTAGTGTCAATGATGGAGCAATAAAAGCAGCTGCAAAATAACGATGCAAAGAGGTCATGTGTCCTATGGTTTATGTACAAGACAGAAACCAACTGAACATTAATACTATAACTGTCTGGGAGGCACCATCCTTGGAGAACATTTTTTACCATTTCCATGTTGGTTATGCCCTGGGGAGTACTTATGGTATTGTTTCTCTGGTCTCTATGATTTCACAATTATGCAATCTACCTCCAGGGATATGATCTGTTGACTCAAAAAATAAAACAAAAATCTAAATAAAAGTGAATACAAAGGTACAACAGGAAAATAGATTTAAGGAGAAAGTGAGAATTTCCAAGCAGTCCTACAAAGATCACTAAACTTAGCTACATGTTTCTTGTACTTAAATATAGAGCTAAGGTGAAGTAGACAGTGATGTGATCGCAGGTCCTTGTAAAGCCATTCAGCTCTTTTGGTCTGTGTCCTGTCCATCCCAAGGAGCAATCACCTGTGATATATTTGATCTAGGAATCCTCTGAGTAGTATAACCTCCCTGTGATATTATCCTTAGGCATGCCTACTATGCCTACTCACCTGAGTACTGCATCTGCACTGGTGTCAGCTGTAGGTTCCTTTTCTTTCTGTGCTAATGCAAAACCACAGGCAAACTGCTCCAACAAGCCGCTACAGATTCCTTCAAATAATTTGCTCTGAAGTTTTGTCTTGTTGACCTGTTGGTAACTCTTGATCTGAGGAACAGGAGGTCAGGTCAGCACCTACTTTCAGCTCTTGCATCTATCAGTTGCTTTCAGGGCAAATGGAGATCCAAACTGACCCTATATCTAGTGAACGTGGACAACTGCTGTCTAATTAAATAGCAACTGTTTGAGGGGCTAGGTCGTCTGTTCTTTCATTCAGACACTAGGCAACTTAATGGTTGTAAATAAAAAAGCCTTTTAAAAGATAAAATCCCTTTGCTGCAGTTTTTCATAGACTCACTCAATATTCTGAAAGCAAGGAACACAAAAAATCACAGAGCATCATCTATCTCACACACATCCCAGATAATGTAATAAAAAATGAAGCCTTTCAGTGTGAAATGGAATTGTAAGAGATGGGAGGAGAGTTGTCTTCAATGTTTTTCTTTTTCATATCAATGTGAAGTTAGTCCCAAGGGTTTTCTGTACAACTGGCAAGAATAGGGCAAGAGCCCAGGATCTTGCAATGTTCTGTTCTGGGGTTCCCACCACAGGAAGGACATTGACCTCTTGGAGTCCAAAGGAAGGCCACCAAAATTATTACAGGGGTGGGTCACCTATCCCAAGAGGAAAGGCTGAGAGAACTGAATTTTTCAGCCTGGGAAACATAGTTTAGGTATGACCTAATTGTGGCCTTCTAGTACCTGACTGGAGCTTGCAAGAAAAGGTGAGGGACATTTTACAAGAGCATGTAGTGACAGGACAAAGGGGAATGGATTCAGACTAAAAGAGAGTAGGTTTAGATTAGAAATTAGGAAAAATTTCTTTACTGGGATGATGGTAGGCACTGGAACAAGTTGCCCAGAGAATTTATTGATGCCACATCCCTTCAAGGCCAGGTGGTATGGACTCTGGGCAGCCTGGTCTGGTGAAAGGTGTCACTACCCATAGCAGGGGCTTTGGAAGTAGGTGACCTTTAAGGTCCCTTCAAACCCAAACCATTCTTTGATTCTATGATTTTCTGCAAGATGAATGGTCTGAACAGTCAATGAGGTTGTTTACTCATGCTTTTTTACAAAAATAGTCTTTATTTCAGAAAATGCTGACAGTTTTCTTTCCCTGTGCTCAAATTCAACTCCCGACAACACAGGTACTAAAAATCAACTTAAAAGACAAAAAGTCTATTTAGTCTAGGTATGGTTATAAATAAAGTGATAAATTTGACAGTCAGTATAAGTGACCCGGTTTCTAACTGCTCTTACAAGCATCCTTCCCAACGCCTGCCCCAGGGATCCTCGCTGTGGTGCAAGTGATCTCATAACCATTTCCTTCAGTCTGTGGTGGATTTGGCCTAAATTTCAACTGCATTTCTGGTTTCTGTTCTGGAATCACTAAAAATGAGTCAAGGATTCAGTTCAAATGCCATGATTTATGTGAGAGCTAAATGCCTCTGAAAGGCAGAGCAACTGCTTCTCAAGACCGGTGTTTTCCTTAAAAGTCCCAGGGAGAGTTTCATGAGAATCCAGTTACTTTAAATTTAAACTGAACCCCAACAAATTTATAGGTCCTCAAAAATTGTGAAGGAAACATTAAAAGAGAGGCTTTTTAATGGCTTAGAAGCCAAAGAACCAAATATTTAAGCCAAGGAATTGAATGTTTAGCATTTGAATGAGAATTTAAAACCCATCACTGCTGCCTTTAAGATACTGATTTATGAAGGATTGCTTTGGTCATGCTGAACAAAGCCCTGGGCCCTGAGGCTGTATATTCTCTGTGCTTGCTTTGGCCTTTGGGAAACAGAGTTTTACTCCAGAGTTTAGACACTCAGAGTGATTTCATCTCATCTGATTTTGGAGATTAGATATATGTCTACGTGTAACATAGATGTCCCAATTACAGTTGTCAACCTGAATAACTATTGAGTGACTGCAGCCTTCTGCAGGATGAGAAAGACCTGTTGGAAGAGTGTTTTCATTGTGTGCAAGAGGAAAAGGCTCATAGCAACCATGTGCAAGCTGAAGCCCAGGCACAGGGACAGAAAGCAGTTAGGTAGGATGCTGAAGGAATAGGGTCAAAGGGCCTGACAGGAAGAACGGGTTGGGTGCCATGGCCTGCAAACATTCAAGGTGAGCACATGGCTCATGGGAGCCCTGGGGTCAAACTGTGGCAAGTGTGTGTGTTTGGGGAGGCTGTGGTCCTGAGTGCAGCCTGTGGCAGGGAGTGCAGATGGGGTAGGGAATTCACTGCCTGCACTGACATCGCAACTGCTCCAAGGAACAATCCCTTTTAAAATTGCAAAATCGTATCCTGTATCAAGGGCAGGAAGAACCAAAGCTGGCAAGGATGGGGAAAGTATAGCAACAACAAGCTCAGTGTGGTAATGAAAAGGAGATGAGGCTCCTGAAGAGCTGTCCCCACTGGGATGAAAAAGAGTAGTTTGGTTTGCACTGATTTCATAAAGCAAGCCCTGGGAGGGAGATTCCTGAGCCGAGTCACCTGTTGTGTGGTGTGTGAGTACCTCTGGGGCTCATCAGAGGGAAATCTGAGGCATGGCAGCGGATGCAGGAGTGCAGTTCTGCAACAGGGCTTCCATGTTCCTTAAACTTACTCTGCTTGTGCAGCTGCTCTTCACTGAATGAGAAGCAAGGAGAAACCACTTGGATCAGCTGCAGCCAAGGCCATGCATTTACTGTCTGCCTTTAACAATTTAGAGCAGATGAAAAAATTGTTTTGTAAGAAACACGCTTTATGTGTTGACCCAAATCAGGTAAAATCGATGTGTCTGTAGTGTGTGAAACAGTCCAAGCTGAAGTGGCAAATTCAGTTGGTTGGTTATTTGCAGGTCATATCACCCATGTGTTTTGAGTGCTCAGATGGCATAAAAGGCAGTAACTCTCAAAGCTAAAAGAGTTCACCATAAGTGATTAATCTTTTGGCACAGATCTTTTTAAGTGCTTTATTCTCTGGGTGCTATTTTTCATATTTTATCTTCTTATTAAAATCTATAGTCATCCAATCGGCTCTCAGAGACAATGACCTATGACTCATGTAACCACTGACAGACTGTTTTGGAACAACTCACAAGAAGCTGAAATGCATTAAACTATTCAGTTAATACATAAATAGAATACAGGGTCAGTTTGCAAGCCATTTGTTAATAGGCTAAAGGGATCCCTTCCCACAAAAATAATTTAAAACATGATTTATCCAGCTTCTTCCAGAACAATTGCTTCTTTCCAGAGTCTCCTCAGTGTGAGTTACAGATGTAAAGGCTAGTCTGGCTACAGCAGTCAAGGACAACCTTTTTGCAGATTTTGGATCATTTCTTATTCCTCATGTGCTTGCAGAAGCCTAGCTGGCTCTTCTGGTAACCTGGCTTGCAGACAGTTTCAGGAGTAGCCTTTCTATTGGTTCAACAGTGAAGCTTCCTTAATTTTGGAGTTTTTGGCATTTTCTGTCTGCACAGGAGTTTCTGGAGAGTTGTGGTGATCCTGGTTGAGCAAGCTGATGAAGTAGAGAGGAAGTTCTTTATATAAGTAGGCCAAATGCTGAGGCTGTGATCAAGAAGATAGCCAAAGGATTGGATTTGACTGAAAGA
The DNA here is from genome assembly GCA_013400215.1 of Cisticola juncidis. NCBI lineage: Eukaryota > Metazoa > Chordata > Aves > Passeriformes > Cisticolidae > Cisticola > Cisticola juncidis. The sequence continues at coordinate 2,079,562 of VXBR01003299.1, read as the reverse complement.
GAATTGGAAATAAATTTCTCCACATTTGGTTATGCTGGAAAGTCTTTTGTTGCTCTGAGTACATGCCAGATATCACTGTAGAATGATGGAAATGCCACCTAACTGCTAAACTGCTTGATGCCCCTCATTTTCCCTGCAGTGCAATCAAGAATATATATCAATATATAAGTATCAAGGAGATCAGAGGCTAATTTAGTCCACTATTCTGTTTTCAGGAGCATCAAAGGGCAGATGCTTACAGACATGTAAGAGAATAGGGCAAATAGATAGTTCAGTGCCTGTTTGCAGCTCAAGGTCTTACTCACTTAGATAAACTATCTGGTTTTCTGATACCCCTCAGTGGAGCTTTTTCCACTGAGTTGTACAGTCAGTGCTTAATCCTGTGTAACCTCTCATCATCCATTGTGTTCTAGGGATTTACTAGAGATAGGGCTAAACTTCTTTTATTAATTTTGAGTATAGTTCCAGATATTTTTAATGGATGCCACAGAATTTTACTATCGTGTGTAACAGCAAACATTTGCTTTCCATTCAACATCATATCACACAAATTTTGCAGATTGCCATTTTACTGCCTTGATTGCCTCTTTTTCAGACTAAGCATTTTAATCTATGTTGAAGACATCTGATCTATAATTTATATCTTTCCATCTCAACTTCTAATACAGACATCGTGTCTCATTACTGGTACATATAGCTGAATGTGCCAAAAAACATTACTCTGTAAGTTTGAATTACTGGGTTTATCTGATAAAGCTGGCTGCCAAACCAAAAACTTATTTGTCAGATTTGTAGATCTGGCTGTGGATCCTCAAGCCTGCAATGCTCCCAGCCTCTCCACAGCAGCAGAGTAGTGCAGTGCAGCCTGTGCTGGCTCCCTCTATATCGAGTTCTTAATGGTCACATACATTGTGCTGGCAGTCTCTTTAGATGCTCTGCCACATATTTTCAGCCAAAATATGAGCAAATATAACTTTCCACCTGCCTGTCTGTGGAATGCAAATTCTCTCCTGCCCTGCCCCAGCAGTCCCTGGGCTGGCAGAGAGCACAGGCTCCAGGACCACTTCCTTGGCCACATGTTTGGGAGAAACCCTTTAATATCCATTATCTTGGTGTCTTGCGGGGAAAACCCCTATTGAGCTTGGGCTCCCTCAGCTCTGCTGCCTTGGGGCTCTTCCTGAACCTGGTGAGAGCCAGTGGGCTACTGGCAGATGCAGGCTGGGGGGCTTGGGTGATCTAAAGTGCAGATGTGATTAGGTGCAAGCCGCAGCACGGTTCGGAGGGGACGGATGTGACCGGATAGGCGGAATACACACGTGGCATTATGTCACTGCGAACAGCTGGGCCTGACTACATGGTCATAATTCCTCATATTACTTAAGATCTTTCTGGTCTTACAAGGCTTTTCTTTCAAAGGTCAATCATGTTGTCCAGATATGTTTTTCTAGTGCTTTAGTATTAATTATGATATTATAGAATCACGAAGGATGTACTACTGGATTACCTATCAACATCCATCCTAAATGATCCACACTGTATACAGCAATATATTTTGAAAGGAAATATAAGACCAAGAAAAGCAACTGGGTTTTGAAAGAAATACATTACCTTTTTGTTTTAAAAGGTAAAGGAATTTATAAAGATTCATTATTTTTCACACATGGTTGTGCTTTAAAAGGCATCAGATGGACAGAGCCAAGTTTCATAGTGAGATGAAAATCACTGGCATCCTCTATAAATCAAGGTTTTCTTTCTTTTTCTCTCCTGGGCCAGGTGTTCCAAGGGGTTACCACTAGGAGTTAAATCTTTCCAGTGGGAAAAAAATAACAGTACATAAAACCACATAACTTGCAAAAAGAGAGAGTGTGTTGAGCTTTGTTCCTTTGAAAACTTGTCGAAAAAGAATAACCTTAATGCTTTTTGTTCAAACTGTAAGCTGTGAGCTTCCTGGGACCACAGAGTTCACTTTGCAGATTCCTAGTCAAGACAGAGGATCTCTGACAAATCCCTGAATAGAAAGTAGGAAAAACCAGATATAGAAGAGCATATTTTTGAAAGAAAGCAGTAAAATTTAATTCGTTACTGAGGTCATTTGATCATTGTAGGTATTAATGAGGGTGCAACCACGCTCTCCTATAACATTCCTATCTTTGGTTGACAATGAAATCTGGATGAAAGAAGGTGCTGTAATTCCTTATCCCAGAGATATGATTTGCTTTTGTTTAGCATATGAAAGGAGCTAGTCATTTATCAATCATAAACATTACATATCTCCTCAGTCCTAATAAGTTATCTATTTAAGGTAAAATGGAGGAAGTAGAAGCAATAACTGTAGGTATTTACAGGGAGAATGATTTTGGAAATGTGTTGGATCCTACTGATCACGTGTAAATTAATTTGATTATACATACCTGCAAACACATATGTTAAATGAATACAAATATTATGTCTACACATACATATGTATAAAAAGAATTGTTTTATAACATACAAGGAATTTAAATACCCACCTTTTACAACCTAAAATTCTAAGGGTTATCAATTCTAAAACTCAAAAGTATCCCATCTGGTTTTGTAAGTTGGGAGGAGATATAGTCTAATGAGGGGCTATAATTAACCCTCTATTTGAATCTGAGTGCTGTCATGAGGTAAATCTCTTTCTAATCAGTCTCTGGCAGGAAAAGAAATGGGAAACATCTTCCTTATGGGAAGGTTTTAGGGCAATCTAGTTCAAGTCTTGTTTAGATGATCCTCCTTAGAGCAGGAGAAAGAGGGCAGACTAAATAATGGCATATAGTCATATTCAGCTCTGATTTTAAACTCTAGGAGAAAAACACCAGGACTATGTTGGATATTTTTCCATAAAGTCTGTCTGCTCCTGCTCAAAAGTGATGTAAACAATATGGAGAATGCAATAGATAGGTTGTGTAGGGCCATCAGAATTTTTGTCATTCTTTGCCATGGTATTCCATGGACTGAGAAGGTGAGACACTAACACACATAGGCTCTTTCTCATCTTCAACATTACTAGAATTAAGTTTATTCTGTTATTAATTCCTATGTGAAGCAAACGTGTTCCTTATCATCAGTGTACATTGGTCCTGAAACAACTAAAATTAAATATCCTGTGTAATAATAAACAAAATCAACTGGTGTTACCCTTTTGAAAGGTGGATGTAGTGGGTATTGAGATGAGCAAAGGCCTGGCAACGTGAAATGAATCCTTTTTTTTTATTTTACCACTTTTAACAAGGAATTGGGTTGCACAATTTCTCTGTATTTTCTGATTATTTTTGAGTGGAAAACCATTGTAAATTTCATCTGCCCATCTGCTTTTTTGAATAGATAGAGAAGGAATAGATGAATAGATAGAGAAGGATTTTTTTTTTTTTGTGTCTGATATAATGCACCAAACATATTCCCCAGATTTTTGTTATATTGTCCAGGATACAGAAACTCCCTAGACAGTTTATGAAAATACCAAATCTTCAAGGAAGCCTTCACTGTGGTGTTGCTTAGAAGATAGCAACACCACAGTGCCTGGGATTACCTACCTAGGATAAATCAGTGAGTCATATAGGATCAAACAGTGGGAAAAAATAAAATGCTTCAAGTAACTTCTTTAGTTTGGCTTCTTGGGGGAGTCATATAATAGCATGAAATAAAAGATTGCGTGTCAGACCTGAAAGGGTATTATTCTCAAGAAATGCTTCAAAATCATTTAAGAATTAATTGACTCAATGGTGACTGAAATGTACCTCATAGCCAGGCTAAATATTCCCTCTCATAATGTAAAATAGGGATCTCAAGCAATTCTTGATGAAATTAATGAAACACATACAGCATTGCCTATATTTTTGCATGAACAAACCTTCCTTCCTAGGCAACACAATTTTCACGTGAAAACCTTCTTGAACACAGAGATTAAACCTTCTTGAAACGAGAGATTAAAAACCCCTGTATGAAGATACAAACCCCATATTTTTTGTTTCAAAATTAAATTGAAGTTTAAAATAGGCAGAATACACCTAGATGAATGAACTCCGTAAAAAGTCCTCTTTTTCTTCTGTCCTCAAGCTAGCATAACCCCATGGAGGTAGAAACAGGAGCACCCACCAGAGCAGCCTGTGTCAATAGTTTCAGTGTCAGGTTTTGTGGGAAGATCATAAATTAGGTATATATAATTGTGTTAATGTTTTCTGCAGGAAAATAGAGAGGAAGTGGTTAATTTGTTGGCTGATAGCATTACACTTAAAGCTATTCTATGGGCTAAATTTATTTTCAAACTATTGTTATTACCTGTAAGGAAATCTGCAGCGTGGTTTGCTGGAGGTCAGTAGATACAGTGGGAATATATTTAATGCTGAATGTTTACCAGGGGGTCATGAAGTGAAGGAACAGCAACTCCTTTATCTGCAAAAGCAATTAGATAGCAGTCCCACAAATGGTTTGGTTGCTGAGTGGTGCTCAGAGAAACACACTGCTTTCTCTTCACACCTGTCCTGTGTGGCATCTGACAAACAGTAGTGAGCTATTAGCAGTTATTGACATTTGTCAGCTCGCTGGTTTTCCAGCAGGAAAACGGAAATGACAGCAATCATGCCCAATTTAGTTTCTCATGATGTCAGGACTTCATGGACTCGCACACACATCAAGAAGCACCCAGAAAAGGTTTACAGATGTGCAGAAGGCAGTCAGCTATGACAGTGATGTTGCCAACGTTGCACATGGATCAGCTAACGATTAAGATATCAAAAGCGATCACCGTGGCTTACTGACAGCCAGCTCAATTGTTTGCACCTGTTTCCCCTGCATTACACATGAGTCTGGAATGGATTATCCTGCCTTGTGCTAGACACATTTCACCTTTCCACACCGTGATATACTCCAGCAACATCTCTGCTAAAGATCAGGCAACTCACTTTGCCATAAGGACCAGGAAAAAGAATTGGACAATTTGTTGCCTGTTTTCTCCCTGGTGAAAGATTTCAATTGCTACGGTGATTTAAAAAGGACATATTGGCTTAAACAAGAACTTATTGCTTCTTCTCTGCAGAAATCAGGTACTGACTGCAAGCCATACAGTCAGACCTGGCCACTTAAATCCAGAAACAGGCCTGAACTAGGCCTCCCATGAATCAGAGTTACCTCTTCTGCTTACCATAATATTTCTAAAAGAAACTGAACACTTTGGGGTCAGATATGTAGCATAGTGGACTTTCTGATCAACCACTTTTGATCAAACCAATTCAGCACCAACAGAAATAAAGATGCAGCAGTTCAGATCCTTAAGGGTAGCCCATAAATCTCAGAGGAGCACAATTTTCTTGCACTTGGCTTACAGGTTACACAAAGTAGTGAAATTCAAACTGCACCAGGTATGTCTGGTCATGCTGCCATCTGCCCGCTTCTTGTAATATAGGAACAATTTCCATATCAGATGGGAGCAAGCTGCTCACATCAGGCAGCTGGGTGCATGCACAGATTTTTTCAGTAATTATAGTGCAGAATTATCATTCAGGAATTATGGCTCATTTGTCCTGAAGTTCTTATCAAAAATCTGATTCTGGTAGGGACTGATGAGAAACTGGGTTTGGAGGTCTCAGTTATAGTTGCAACTATTCAGAAACCAGGAAGATATCTTCAGAGAAAACCAATGTCAATTCAGAAGTGGTTTCCTATGAAAACAGTCTAAATTTACAAAGAACATTCAGAACAAATAGTCCAGCTGTGTGTCATGTACCAAATATAGGGGCTGACATGCCAGTTAGTTACACAGCTTTTACATGAAGTGAGCAATGAAAAGACACAAACCAAGCAGAAATTCACAATGAATAGATCATAAATGCCACAATATTTTCTTGAGAAGCATCAAAGCAAATAACTTAATGGAATTTCTAATAATTTACTTTTTTTTTCTGCTGCATGATGTTGTTACCTGTCACAGACTTCTACATACTTACAATTAACTCCTGCTTCATTTTAAGGAGTGATTTACTGAAAAAAAAAATTAAAAATCCAACCTTAGGGTATTTCAAGTTTTGCTTTATTAGCATGTAGCTTACTGTGATTAACACACATTTCTGTTCCATTTCTTCCCTTTGTGGTGTTTTGTCTTAATTTGGTAGATCCCACAGGAATGGAATGGGACATTTAAATGACAAGACTTTAAATTGAAAACCAAACTATTTTTCACTCGTGCTCTTGTGACTTTGCAGTGCATAAATATCAGCACAGGCATTCTGTGAGTGCAGAGGGAGAACAATGTTCTCTTTGAAAAGAGATCAGCGCTTCTTAGACTGAGCTTCATCTCTTGTTAGGCTGAGGCTTTTTTCATCATCCATGCTGTAGATATGCATGGTTGGCAAGCACCCTCCTCCATTGCTCTGGCTGGTGTTCACACAGTTTGACCAGATGCCCTTGGACTGCCCTTGGACTCAGAGGAGATGGATGGTATTCCTGACTTTGCTGCAAGCTGGCTGGTATTTTATCACTATAGATCACTGTTTTAATGATAATTTATCATTATAGATCATCTTTAAATTAAAGGGAAAATTAATTGACCACATAATAGAGGAAGAATTGATGAAAATCCTTGCAAAGGTCTGTAATTCTGTCAGCTTTTACAGAATCACAGAATGGCTGATGTGAAAAGGTCCTGCCCCCTGCTCAATCAGGGCCACTTAGAGCCAGTTGCCCAGCACTGTGTCCATAAGGCTTTGGAATATCTCTAAGGATGGAGAATCCACAATTTCCTTGGGCAACCTGTGCCAGTGCTTGGTCACCCTCACTCCAAAAATGTGCTTCCTGAAGGTCAGAGTGGTTTTGGTTTATGCCCATTTCCTCCATTGGACTAGAAACAATCCCCTTTGCACCCTCCTTTCAGTTATTTATATACATCAATGAGATTCCCTGAGCCTTTCTCTTCTCCAGGCTGAACAGTCCCAGCTCTCTGTCTCCTCACAGGAGAGGTGTTCCATCCCCTTCACCATTTTTGTGGCTTTGTGTTGGACTTTCTCCACTATGTCCATGTCCTTCTTGTATTGGGGAGTGGTACCTTTAGGACCAAAAAAAAAACCAAACCCATTTTACTTGTGTCATAAGCTGTCTCTGAACTGGAAAGGTTTAATTCTGATGTTATATGTATGTGCACTTCCAATGTAGAAGTTGGCACACGTTGTGAAATTAGCTACTTTGTCTGAATGTGCAAGTACTTCACAAGATTTTCTGGTGTGTGTAAAAGTAATATAACAGACCAGCTTAACTTAAGACAATCAGTGTGAATATATCAATATTAATATTAACAACAACAACAATAATAAATAACAACAACGAGAAAAAGAGTAATATAAAAACCATCACATCATTTTGCTTTTGCTTTTATTTCTGTTTAACCTATAAGACACTGGGCAGACCCAGGGTTGACTGAAAGACAGACAGTGACTGGACGACAGTGGAGGTGGTCAAGAAAATGAATTGTGTTCAGAGTTTGGGTCTTTTCAAGGATGCCCCATGGAAAAGTGTATGAAAACAACAAAACCATCAGAACAGTAACTAGAAAGCAGCATAATAGTATAGTAGATATTTTAAATTTGTGTTTTCTAGTAAAATGAAATAACATTTTTTGTGCATTTTTGATCTATTTATCTTTTGTATGTATTAAAACAAAACCTGTATTTAAAGCACAATACAAAGGATGTCATTTAAAGATCTCTCAAATACAAAACAAATTCCTTCAACATATATGGTATCACAACATCTAGCCCTTGGCCCTTAGGAAAAAAATAAGGCAATAGTAAACTTCTAATGGGTTTTCTTCTCTTTATTTTTTTTAAAGTCATTTATATGCAACTGCTGCTGATTGTTACCTAAAGTCATTATTTTACAAACATTAGTAAAGTAAGTGGGTCACAGAAATGGGACAGACATTAACTGAAGTACATGGTCAGATTACATAGATAAAGTGACATGCAAGAAGGCCTCAGACTATTGGGCCATAGTTCTAGGAAATATTTTTTTTACAATTCAGAAAGATGAAGCCACTATTAGTGTATAAAGAATTCCCTTTATGCCATGCCACAGGTAAAACAGAAAGGAAAATGTACTATCCAAGTGGAAGCACATAATTTATATGGATGTTAGGAATTAGATCAGAATCTTGGTCACTAGCTTTCATACAATCAAAATTAGAGGTTAAGTCAATGAATTTAAAGTGAGTTAGGAGAGTAAAAGCTGTATTTTTACTGCATGTATATATATAAACACACACACACACATAATGAATAATTGGAAATGGATGACTCTCCTCACAGAAAAATTAAAACAATAATAGTGTCCCTTACAAATGTGTCCTACAGAATATTTTCTTACAGTGATAGGAGAAAGGAATAGCCCATTTATTTTGAAAAGCTGACATGGACAGTTTAGCAAGTCAAAGTATTTTCCATGCAGAAAGAATTTACAGGTCTTTTATATTCAGAAATTACATGTCATTCACTACTATTATAAATATTATTAACAATAATTAGCAGAATCAAGATCTTCCCCATTAACTTAATTTTTGAGGTAGAAGAAAAGGCAAACTGGCATGGCTCAGCAGAGCAGCTAATAGCTAAAGCATAATTTAAGGTAATTACATAACACCTAGCAGAAAGGACAAAGAAAACCAAGACTATTTTACAAATATTTTGTGAGATTTTTTCAAGAGACACTGGGGTCCAAAGGCTTCACTTAAATCCTAAGCAAGCTCTTACCTTTTACTAAATGTGGTAGGAAGAATTTCCAAAATTTAGCTATTTGTTTTGTATGTACACCTATATACCTTTTGTCTGCTTTAAACCTGCCACCTACTAATTTAATTTGATGCCTTTTAGACTGTGGTTAGGGAGAGACAAGGAGCTGTTGATCTGCATCTGTGTTGTGCCACTCTTTGTTGTGCAGACCTTGATCACAGTCTGCCTCAGATGCTTTTTCCAGGCAGAAAAGTCCTTACTGATTCCTGCCTGGGCACTCTCCTCTCCCTCTGAATATCTTTGCCGCTTTTCTCTGAATTTTTTTCCGTTCTATAATATCCTGTCTGAGAAGGGGGAAGATATGGGGAAACTGTTTGTGCAACTGTATGATGGTGAGCAGACCTTGTCTCCCCTGTCTAAGAGTGACACTGAGTCCTTGAACAGAGCCCTGGGAACATTCCTGGTTACCTTTGCTGTGAAAATGACTTTTTAGTAGTAATTTCTTCTTCTATTACTCACTCTTGATTATATAAATGTGAGGGCATTAGAAATGCTGTACTAGGGTTTTTTTGATGCATGACATCCCTTTACAAAAACTGCTCACTCTTCTCTGGCACCTCTCATTCCTTGATTTTCTGATGCTGACGGAGCACAGAAAGCTATAGGGGACACGTCCCAGGATGCCCAAATGCATCTTGCACAGATGCAGAACATTTGCATCATGCACAGGCAAAGATGGAGATGGGTTTTAACTCTCCACAGAAGGTAATACTTGAAAGAGGGCAAAAAGATAAATTTTCAAAAAATTGGTTGTTGCAAAATTTACTAAAGACATTGACTTTATAAATTACACCCTAGATATGTAAATGTTGTTACACACAAACCCTTTTGTATGCTCATTATCTAAACAATACACATATATATAAAGTCAACCACTTCTATGAAATCTCTGTGTTATAAACAGTAGAGGAAGTGCAGTTGAAACCATGGTCCTACAATTTTCCCTTTGAACCTTCAAACCCTTGGACCTTGTATTTGTTCTCATTTCTTTTGTGTCAGTTTTCTAAGATGAGATCCACACTATATGGATGAGGTTCCCTTTGCTGTAGCTGGAGATCTATTTCATACACGGGGAACTGTGGCAGAAAAAGAGCAAATTAATTACTGAGGGTCACGCAGGCCATGCAGAGCAGCAGGCGTGGAAGAGGGTTCACGTTTGCAGGCTCAGGTTAATGCTAAGCACAGGACCATGCTGCTCTCCTAAGTTAGGGCTAATTTCATCTACAACATTGGTAACAAAGGGGACAAAGACATTTCAAAAGGGTAATTATTCCTCTCCAGTCCTATTCAAACTAGCTTTGTGAGCACAATCTAGTGATTGTGAACACTCACAGGGCTTCACTGCTACTAAGAAAAAAAAAGTTTGCCTCAGGGCTATTTGAGCAGAACAAGAAATGTCTCACATGTTAGGAAACAGTCTATCTTAGTCAAATGAATCATGTATGGCCATAAGCACTACAGATGTGTTGTAATCACTGCTTAATAATTGCTTTCAGATCAAATAATGTTCAAGAGATTACCGCATCTGTAAGATGCTATAAATAAAAGAACAGGACATTTTGTACAGACTGATTTAGAAAAGCAGGCTGTTATTTTTAGGGATGGCAACTTTTTGTACTTTATTACTGATGCACAGTGAAGCAGAATCTACATTTTTAGCACAAGAGGAATATAAAAAGAATCTCAGTGCTCTCATGATATTAATATTATTAGATAGATTTTCCTTCAACATGGTCTTGATTTAGAAAGCACCTGTGAAACTGCATTTTGTAGATCCTCTTCTGTTCCCCCTGGATGGTGTTTGTCATTCTGCACATGTGCTATGAGCATCAGTTAAATTATTTCCCCTGATTGCCTGAAACTGTCTCGTCATAGTCCAGACTCAATCACATTGCCTATGCTCATTTCTGTGAGTCCCATGTTGAGTTTGGGAACTAAACAGCTACAAAAGCACCTACACAATAACCAGTGGGTCAGCAGGTTTCAGCTCTGTGTCCATTAGGTTTGGTTTGTTTTGATTTCATTCCCCCTCTCCCCCTGCTCTTTAGAAACAGGTGGTATTTATCTAAGCAGCCTGCACTGGGCAGCTGGCTGATGGGTCCCTCCAGATGGACATCTTCTCTACATTTAGCTCAACCACACCTGCTTCAGATGGAAAAGAAGAACTGTTTTTATCTCCTGTATCTAGAGGAAAGGGGGGGCTGAGGGGGGTTTGAGATGAGATGGGGGAGGGGGCATGAGGAAGAGGAGAATGAGAAATCCTGGACTAATCACATCTTTTTCAGTTGTAATATTTTGTGAAGTCTATCTGGTCTTGTACCAGAGGAAAAAAAAAAAAGTGAAGTTCAAGAGCTTTTTTTTTTGCTCTGTTACACTACTCTTTTTAACACAGTTATTTCATTATCTCTTGCTATCATTTGATCAGATTTATCTTCCATTAAAACTTCCTTTCCCTTGAAGTAGACAGTGACATGAGAATGCATGCCTTTCCAAGCTTTTATTGTTCTGAATTAAGAAATGGTAGAATAGTCTCATGAAAGATTAATGACTTCCTGTAAGCATCTTTGTACCTGAGGACAAGCAATTACTAAAATATGTCCAAAAGAAAACAAGGAAGGATATTAAACTGTATTGGCCAGGTATTTCTTGGCAGACAGCAAGATTAGCTTGTTATACTGCCAGGATATTTAAAGCTATGGCAACTTCTGTCTTGACCTCATGTATAACATTTTGTTTTGTACATTAATAGCAATGTTGTCTTTGCAAGACAAACTCACACTCTGCAGATATTTTACTTGATGCTTCATTGTGCTTAAGTTGCCATTTCTGTGCTGGTACCTTTTTTGAGAGGTAGTTGTACTCAAAGCTAACACTTAAGGACCAAACAATATATATGTGTCTGGAAACTATTTCTTGCTTGAAAAATTCTTGTTTTCTTTCCTATATATATATATACATATATTTTTTTTTTTTCCTCATGGAGGAAACTTTCATAAGCTTCATTTTGGGCTCACTAAGAGACTTAGGGCAAAAATCTGTACAAGTTCCTAAATCTTAAATAGTCTCTAATGCTCTAAATACTGAAGGAAGTGTTCACCATTTGATAAACTGTTTGTTGCAGTCTTTAGAGAGGTTGGAAACCAAAGACTTTCCTGTTTCTCTAATAAATGCACTGCACTGTGGACTGATTGTTCTCCATTTATCCCATTGGTATGTCGGAATTAAGTGGAAATACTGATGGCAAAATTTTGTGGGGAATCAGAGTTAAACCCATAAAATCCAGGAGAGTGGAGATTCTTTACCACAGTTCCGACTTTGACACCTCATCTCAGGAAGGGCAGTGCAGATGCCCATGGGATCACCTCTGTGACTGTCAGGTAAAACATTTGACAGCCACAATCTTTGCATCTGGCTTTGTTGGAACTAAAGAGACTCCTGTGAAATCCCCAATGGTGGATCAGCTTATTATACATTGGATCTATTTCCAAAAGTTAAAGGGTGATCCTACAGCTTGCCTAAAAATGTGGGATTTGACTGTAACTAACCATGATGCACCTGATTTCCCTGTCCAATTCCTCAGTATTATGGTCATTTTAGCTTAGATGTCTAATCCATGTAAAATTGCTGAATTTTTTCATTTTCCTGATAATCAAATGGGGATTTACTGATTTTGAGAACTCACCTGGTAACCTGCATAAGCATATTCCTTACAGACCCATTTTTCATTAAGTCTGAGATTCTGCATTGAACTGTACTGAGAAGTGTCTCCTTTGGAGAAGGTGTTATTCCATGCCTAGAGATGGGTATAACACAGCCTATTGTAGATGTATAGGAAAATGCTGTTCATATTGGACCAGGACAGCACTGTGTATTTTGACATTAAAGCAGTTTTTGTGGTGAGTGGAACAGATGCAAAAGGCTGTAACTCAATGGAGAGTAAAGGTGTGCTGCAATATTTTTTGTAATAGCATAATAAACCAGAATGAGCAAAAGCATAACAAAGAAAAGTGCATTAAAATGTTTATTAAATGAATGTTCCTTAAGTAAAAGCATTTCTGCACTTGATGTGCTCTAGAGAAACAAGGATCATTGGTAGTAAATCTATTTTTAGTTTCAATGAGTGATTTTTTTTTTTCTGTTTCGGACAGTTGCCCTGCAGTGGCACTGCTAAAATCTGAGAATGAAGTTTACAAACCTTAGAAACGACAGCAAACTCGTGGGGATACATCAGCTTCTTAAGTGCAAAAGAAATTATTGCTTTTCTGCTATGGTCACAAAATTTAGGAGATTTTCTCCTGACCTGTAAAGGCTGTACTGGATGGCCTTACTACATGAGAAAAGAAAAAAAAGGAGAAAGAAAGAAAGAAAGAAAAAATCATAAAGCTATTTTTACAAGTGATACCTTAATTTACGCTATTAAACCTGCCTGAGAACTAGGTTAATTGTATATGGTGCTGAAAGTGACATACCTAAATGAGGCAAAAAGACTTAATGACAGATAAACTAAAATGCTGGGTAAAGCATTTATAAAGGCTAAAATATATGAAAATTAAAGCACAATTTTGAGCCTAGTTATGGGCCAATTATTTTAACCACTAATGATTTGTACATTGGATGCCCTTATAAAACCCTGCCATTGTCCCTGTCTGGATTAGTAACCTTTTTCTCTGTCAGTTCCCCACAACAAAATTATGTGCATGAGAATCTTTTTTTCTTAGTATGAAATGATGCAATCATTGCCCACAAACGTAAGCAGAGGAGACTACAGAATTAATAGGGGTAAGCAGGGGATGGTGCAGTCAAGGCAGAGGCAACCCAAGCTGTCAAATGCCCAGGTGGGAAAGCAATTGCAGGACTTTGACCAGCTCAGAGAATACAACCTTTTGCAAAAGTAGATTGACTTCAGCATGCTGGATTTGCAGTTGTTGGTCTCTAACCTTCCCTTGGTGGTCTCTGAAATGTGCTGAGAGCTCAGGGACTGTCAGCTGGTCTGGAAGAGTGGGAGTGCTGCTGAAAGAAATTTCTCTGACTTCTTATCATATCTTTGTAAAATATCCATGGATGGAGTTCCCACTAACCCAAATTTTTGAAGCAAGGAAGCAAACATTACTAAATGCTCACTGATTACCTGTTTTTATATAGTGCTTTTCTTAGTGATCTTACTGGCTTCAGATTTATTCTCAATTCCAGATATTTCACTTACTGTATTTTTTTTTTGCCAGTACAAACTCTGGTTTGTTTAATGCTACATGGTCCCCACTGTAGTTATCATAATTTACCCAGCTGCTAGGTTGGGGTTTTGTTTGTTTTGTTTGTTTAGGGCTGTTTTTTGTTTTAATATTTTACTGGTAGGAAAAACTCCAAGCCAGATCAGTTCTCTTCCTCCCAGGCTCAAATCCTATTACCTGAGGAACTAAAATGATATTGGATAGAATAATTTGCCATACAGCTTTTGGTGTATCAGAGAACTTCTGTGAAAGTGAATGAAGAAGTGGACAGCAAACACAACAAACTACTCTTTTTTATAAGAGATCATTCCCTGAAAGCTGGGACAAGCCTGAGCCAGTTATTTTCGTATCCATTATGATGTCAGGTGAAGAAAAGACTAGATACATGAAAAATATGAATTTTTAAAGTTACAGTTTGCAGAGAAACAGGGAAGTGTCTTAAGTTTCTGATTTCTCTATACCTCATTCCTGCCATGGAAAGGGTGGTGCACTCCAGCCTGTAGCCCTGATTGACTGAAATCCTCATATTGAGCCTTGACTGACTGCATGTAGGTCTTTCAACAATGGGATTTAACATTCTGACCTAACATTTAATGTATTAATCCTAATTTTATGCTGATACTAAGACTCTCTGCTGTATTAAATCAAGCCAGGTTAATTCGAAATTACATCTCTCCCACCCACTATCAATAGGTCCACTGTTTGGTTCACCAGAACTGACCACCCACTTTTATGAGAATCTGCAGTGAATTAGAAAATCTGTCATTGCTGGAGGAGCCGGGGAGCTGGGATACAGCCTGTCATTCCTTCCATACAATACACACCCTTTGTCTGCTATCTCCTAAACTAACCTGACATAACTTAGCCTCCCGGTCAATGGCATCTTTATTCTCTCCCAAGGAATGCTTCGTTCACCAGCGTTATTAAGAAATTTCTGGACAATGTTTAGTGGCTGCGCAATCATCCAAGGTTCTATTAAAAAGCCATCTGGGTAATTAATAGCACATTTGTTCTCAGCCTCCTCCCAATTTGTCCATTAGTGGAATAAAAGCACAGGACAAAGGGTAATGTGGTTCAGTTATATTTTACAAGAATTCTTCAGGAAGTTGAAAACACATGATGGTTTTCCAAAGATACATATGTTTATGGGCACTCCACAAGAGTGCACAAGCCAGAGGCTCTCAACCAGGCTTGTCCCCTGTCGATAGCAGATCAGGCATTGACTGTGGGCTGCCCTGTGCTGATGTCTCCAGCCTGAGATGTGTGTGAATCATCTCCCTCATCTCAGCTCCACTGCAGCTGATAAAAGTGATTCCGAGATCCATGTCAGGGCACCACATCAAACACAGCACGAATGACTTTTATATTCTTTTACCTGATATTTCAAGGCTTTTCTGAGGTTTCTTTTTAATGTCTCTTCTTGAAAGCAGAATTACAGCCTCAGGCTGCACTCTCTGAGGTGGTTTTAATATTTCCTTTTGAATTTGCTCTTTCTTTTTCTCGTCCCTTGAAAGCACCTGAAGAAGCAACACTGAGACTTCAGAATTTTGTTGACAAAATTAGCAAATACTCATCTTAAGCTGGCATTTTTGTCCTTTTACTCATTTTTTAAACTCCTATGAAATGGAGCATTGCTAAAGAGTTGTGCTTCAGCAGCAGAGATCTCTCTTGTATCACAGACAACTAATGTTTGTGTCTTTTCAGTTATAATCAGTGTGAGGCCAGAGCTGGTGTAAACACAGTGATGAGCTCAATAGGACTGTGATGATTTATACCACGACTGGATCTAGCCTCTTAAGAGAATGGGCCTGAAATTCATCAGCCAGAGAGATTTTTCATATTAACTCTGTTGACAAAAAGTTGGATTGTGGACTAAATCTGATTTTACATTAAAAAGCCTCTCTTTTTTGCAGAGATTTTGCTTCTTGGGATTGAAAAATGAAATTTCTGAAAAACAACACTTATTTATTTGCCTGTGTTGCCTCAGAGACTTAATGGGGATTGTTTCTGTTTTATTTGTCTTAGTAGGCTGTGCACTGCAGGGAAAGATGTAGCTCTCAAAAGGATCTTGACATGACATTGTCATGGTTCACCCTCTCATGGAGATTGAAGCACAGAGAGCCTGTCTAGCCAGTGTGCTGGGTCCATGTTGTCCAGTCTACAGAGCACCATGACAGTGTTTCAGAAACCACCAGCCTCCACTCTTTTATGTCATTTTGATTCTAATTTTCTTGAGTTGAGGATGCTGGTTTGCTTGATTGCTTTGTTCTGTTTGTTCAGAGATTAGCTGGTTTCCTGGGCTGTGGAGCAAATCAGTGTTTGAGCATTTTTGGATCACGCTTTCCTTTCTTTGTTTTGCACACTAATTGCAGCCCTCCTTTGTCTTGTATTTTGGTGGACAATTATGGATCAATAAGTAGCACTGTGTGAAATTACTATTTTTTGCCATATCTGATGAATTGTTGTAGCTAATGGGATTTCCATCCAGGTGGCAAGGAGCCATTCTCCATAAATCTTTTCTCTGAACAGCAAATAGAGTTGTTTATTTTTGTGACTCTGTTTGCATAACAGTTTTCCATTCAAAAATGGAAAACCAGTCCTGTTTTATATGCAGCTCTAACCTGTGAGGTAACAGACTAAGTCCTATAGACAGCTTTTTCCCACTTTTGTGGAGAGTGTTGGGATTTCAGTCTGGATAAGAGCCAAAGCAAAGAGAGCGTAGAGCACAGAAGCAACAAAACACACACAGTTGGTTTTTAATTTACTCTGCACTCCAAAGCTTCCCCTTACACTTGTGTGAAGAACCTCTTTCCACAGCAGTATAAATATTTGTTGATGCTTCACAGCCTCAAGTGCCTGTAAGAACATTGTGTTTATAAAGTAAGTGCTCTGTAAATACTCAAAGGACTTAAGATCAGTATGTGTGACTGTGCAGCACCCATACCTAAGCTTTGTTGGCTTAGATGCTGTGGACCTACTAACTTCATCAGTGCTCTCAGTGAAGGTCACCAAAGCTCTGCAAGTTTAACTTTTGTTCTGAGAATAATCTCATTAACATTAACAATGCAGTTGTAACGCTGTAGATTCCAGTGGACCTGCAGCTGCCTGTCTATTGCAACACTAACCAGCAGGCTTGCCGAGACTTTTTGGCAAGATATGGCCACTTCTCCTTCACAAAATGTTCCTTAATATCTCCATTCTGTACATCACACTCATATATTCCCCAGTGCCTCTCTGAATGACATTTCTATGTTGTAGAAAGCAAAGCAACTCACCCCACACAGGGCCCTGGGAACCTGGGCACACCTTGTGACCTCTGTGTGTGAAAGCATGTGTGCACTTCTTCACATATTCTAAATTAAAAGGGGCAGGAAGACCCCATGGAGGAAGAAAGGACAGTGGTACCAATGATTCAGGTTAAAAATCTAAAACCACTCAGGTTCAAGGCAGGTGTATTGGAGAAAAAGTTGAGAAAGATTTTGACCACAGACCCTCAGCTCACAGCTTCCACAAATCCCAGCCATCACATTCACAGCCTCAGGAAGCTTCTGGGCAATCACTCTCTCCAGAGTTGCTAATGACACTTAATTATCAGTTGCACGTGCCCCAATTTATATCCACATAAGCCTGTACAAGAGAAGCTGGTTGCCTTAGAATAGTGCTTATGCCTGTGTATGCTGTTGGTGTTAAAAACCCCCATAATCTCTGAATCCATAAAAGCTGCTGGTTGTATGTGGTGCCAGTGCTTACATAAAATAACTGAACCCATTTTGTTCAAAACCCAATGTTTTGCATCTTATTATTTTTGTCCACACTTTCCCTTTGGGTTTGGTTTTTTCATCAGCTCTCGTATGAAGGATTCCTTCCAAGAGATTTACAGGAATGTTTCTTCATAGGGATCAAGTGAGATGCAAAAAATAATTTTAAGTCTAGTTTACTTATGTTGAGGTGTTAGTTAACTTCCCCAGCTTGGGCTACAAGCTCAGACAGAAGACTTTTGAGAGAAAGTGGAATCCTCTGGTTCAGAGGCAAGACAGGCTGTGTTTCAGTGAGGAGAGTGGGGCATTGCTTGTGTGTCTTGGCTGAAGTGACTTCAAGAAATTGGCTCACTTGCACCTGAGGTTTTTAACTGAACTCAGGAACTTTTCACTGCATGGGTGCGCTATGTACAAGACAGAAAATGACTGGTTTTCCAGATCATATAGCAGGATATTTTTATTCCATAACTCTGTTTTACTTACACCATCCTCTTTCACAATAGTAAAGTATTCTGTCTTAGCTTTTGTTTGTGAGACTATCTGTATACTGAAAGAAGACTGACTGATCCTAAGCTACTTACAGAGGATATTTTTGTCCCAGTGACTTTCTGACAAATGAGAGCTGCCTTCTATAAAACTTAAAAGCAGTGCAAGCTGAACAGTTTCTGACCTGTACTTGACCTGCTTAGCTTCATCTGCTCCTGACAGACTTTTCAACAGCAAGCTCACAAAACTCTCTGCTCTCTTTTTTTTACATTACTCTTGGATAAAGGCTTTTTTTTCCTTCATTATTTCAGTTTCATTCAACTTTGTGAATGTTTCCACTCATTCTTTCCTCCCCAGGTTCAGCTTGTAAGAAAAGCACAAAGAATATTCATCTGCTACCCATAGCAGAGTGCATTTCCAAACTGTGTGAGTATGCTGAGAGCCACACATGGAAGGACTGAACAATTTAAGAAAAAACCTCTCCTAGTCACTTCATAGAAACAGATACTTTAGCTGAATATGTACAGAAATCTGCATATGGTGAGCTAAAAATGATCCCCAGGGTACTTACTCAGTCATGTATAGAGGTGGTTGAACTGAGAAGGAAAAAAACCCCCACAATTTCCTCTCTTATGGTTTTCTCTATACCTTTCAAAACAAAGTGTTTCATAGTCAACTAAATTTCATCTTAACTAGTTCCGTTTTTAGTATTTTGAGTCCGGTTTTTTGACATATTAAGTAAATCCTGTGAGATGCTGAATATGAAAGCAGTAGGACTTAAGCACTTAGCATTTCCTGAAAAGTTTTTGGTGACTCCAGAAGAAGTGTAAGTAAAGTTGAAGTCTTTTTTCTTCATTGTCCTGTTCACCAAAAAGAACTATGTTAGGCTGAGATGATTAAGTTATTACTTTAGTTTACTTTCCGTTCATTTTCAGTTTATGCAGTGAATAATAATTCATTTTTCTAGATATGATGTGCTTTTGCATAGAAAAATATTAATAGGAATTTACCTATTTTATGCTTTATACAGGTAATTAACATCAGGTAAAATAGATGACATGGAGTCACTGAAGAAAATATTGTATGCTTGAGAACACTTTTATTTGCACATAAGACAGCAACAAGATTCACCATGCTGTATCAGAGCTCTGTAATAACTTCTTTCAATGATTAAAGGCAAAAATCTGTTGTATAGAATCAACATGATCTGTTCCTATTAAGGTAAGCCCATTAGAAAACACATGATAGAAGCATATGGACTACATTCAAACAAATAGATTAGGGACTAAATTAACAGTGTAGATCTACTTTGCCTTGTTCTGCACTCATGAACTTCAGTGCTTGAATGTGATAGACAAGGAAATCAAGAGGCCTGTGCATCTATAGTTTCAAGGAATTTTAGCTATTTGGATGAAGTGTATTGTCTTGTAGTTCCTGCTTGTGCTTTACATACTTTTCCCATTCTCCATGGAAGAGATGGTCTCATCACAGGTGCTGAAATGACATCAAAGTAACATTTCTAAAGAATTCCATACAAAGGAGGAAGAAAAAGGAAAGATGACGCCTGCCTTACTTTCTTTGGTGTTGTCTGGGACAACAAAATGTGTGTTGCAGTTTCTGTCCAGTGGAAGACTGCGGATCCATTCTAGGCATAAATACTTTTTTTTTCTCCTTAGGATAAATAGTAAATTTGAATATATGTTTTTATAATTCATCTTCAGTAGTTTTCCTGTGGATACAATGCCTCTCTTGCACAGAGTATCTGGAGCCATTAGTGTAATGAGTAATATGCTGAAATTCAGCATAAGAGGAGCCATCATCCCTGGTGATGTCGTCATGCAAATCTCAGTAGGCTTAGTGTGGGATGTTCAGCTGTGTGCAGAGAGAGAAAACATTGTGGCTATGCCCTGTTCACCAGCCAAAGCTTCCCAATTTTTCCTATGTTCCTAAAGATTGTTGGCAAAAGAGAAAGGAGTAGAGGGAGACCTGGAATTCTGGAGTCTGAGATGATAACTGAGTTAGATTTGTAAATAGCAAACAGATGATGATGAAGAAATTTTTTTTGCTCACTGATGATGAAAGCCTACTGAAAAGTGCAAAGATTAAATAATAATGTGTCTGGAAGTCATACATTATAATTAATCTACTTGTCCTGTTCATTTACATTCCTTCCACTGAAGGCCTTTGCCAGAATGTAGTAATCAAGAAAAAAACATAGTTAATTCCCCATATCCCCACAGATTGATCTCCTGATTAAAAGTTTACATTTTCAACATGACCTCTACTTGAGTCAGGTTGTTGAAAACACTTTACAGCATTAGTTATTACTGTTTTACAGTGCACTATAATTTTTAATGTCAATTGTTAAAAAAAATCCAGGATGTTATTTCCAAGCCAAAATGTGAAAATCATTAAAAACATTCAGATGTTTTTCTGACTTTGAGCTTTTTGTGACTTTGAGCTTTCCTATACAGTCTTATTATTGAGTTTGTGTTTCTGAGTCTGAGAAATTCAGACTTTGGTGCATATGTAAACATGTGCTCTTTCCATTCAATAGAAAACTTCACTTTTGTACCCTGAGCCTCTGAAATACACAACTCCCATAATCTATCAATTTTCTTTAGGTTCTGCTGCTTCTCTTCACATCCTTCCTTGCTACGATCCAAGTCTTCTGTTCCCATCTGATCCCTGTTTAATCTAGAACCTCATTTCCTTTCAAAACCTCCTAGCCTCTCTCACTCACACCACTTACCTTTTCAGTGTGCCCCTGGTCCTTGGGATTTCCCTTGCTTGCATCCTTATGTGCCCTTCAGCAATTTCCTCAGTCTAGGTAGTAATAAATCTTTCTATATTAAGAAATTCAGCCTGCTTTTCAAGAGAAAACCTCCCGTTCCTAATGTTGTAAATATGAGCTCATGATTCTAGAAATGATTTTAATGATTTTCAATTTCTCTCTTGCCTCTCAGGATCCTTGTCAGCTCGAAGGTTTAACATGGATAACACATGGCTTCTGAACAAGTGATGTTCACACCTTCTGCTGCAGCTCCTAATTATTTCAGATGAATTACCAGAAATGCACACACAGAGGAAAATCCAAGAATCAGGATCTTGCACCTCTTCAAGAAACTTCTGTGGAAAGTTTGTCCAATTGGCAAGTTTGCAGTCCATTTCAAATGTCCAGGTCACTGAAGAAAATAAACTTCCCTATGTATTATATATCTGGTTGAAAAAAAAATCTAATTGCTTGCTTATATTTGGTTTATTAACTTAGGACTCTTATGCAACCATTTCTTCATGTTTCTGCTTTTCTTCTTCCTAAAGTATCCTGGACATTGAGCTGCTTCCTCATTCCTCCTTCAATTTGTGATGTGTTGGAGTATACACAGCTTTTAATCCTTTCTGGAAATGATTGCTCTGGGAGAAAAAACAAACAAAAAAATGGAATATGTAATTGGAAAGATTCTTTTTTCCAGGGAGTTCCTCATAATCTAGATATTGTCATACAGGTCCTTCAAGGCTATCTTTTTCCACAGATAATATTTGGAAAAGCAGAGGGAGAGAGAGGATGGGTGATGTTAAATGCTAGGATATTTGAAGATGTGTGATTATAGTTTCAGATGTTTCAGTTTTTCTTGTGTGTAAGGTTTCCCTTAATAGTCTGTAGAATTTTTTTATAAATCACTTAAGAAGTTTGATGGATCTTGGGGACTGAAGTGCAGAAGCTGTCCACAGCTCTGTGCATGTGCAACTACAACAGAAGATTCAAAGAGAAAAACATGACTGCAGCTGGAAAAGTAAAGGGATATTTTGCATACCTGAGCAAGTTTACCTTTTGCAGCTAAAGGGTGTCAGAAAACCTCCTATAACTAGAATATGGAATTGAGTACTTCAAATATGAAAGAGGTTATCAATCTTGGGGTAGAAATCCTTATTTTCTTCTGTCCCAAAATGTACACCTGTTTGAACATCAGCATGGATTGCCATCATATATTGGACTGCTTTTACCAAAACTCATTAACATAACATATATCAAACAAGTAATTTCACCAGTTGTGCCTATCAGTGTTGTTCAGCAGAAAGATTCCACTGGACTAAATGGACTCTTTATGTGTAACATTCTGAAGAACTGTGAATCAGTCAAGTTTAACCTTAGGGCTCCAGGAAGATACAGAAACACTCTCTTACACAAAAATAAAATTGTAAGCAATAAAGGAGTAAGAAACATTCATAAAAATATAATAAGTAATAACATGATGAGAAACAGTCAGAATGGATTGCCAAAATCAGCTTGAGCCAAAGCTAGTTCCAAATCTAATTTTCTTACTTTCTGAATAAGTAGTGTGATGGATAAGCAGGAAAAAATAATAGTGACATATTTTGCCTCANTTTTTTTTTTTTTTTTAAATGCGTGCTCCATGTGCTGTATCCATAAAGAATGGGAAAAGAGTATTTTGGCTTTCATAGGTCAGAGTAAGGTCAAGATCAGTAGATGCAGAATTGCTTGAAAACCTGCACTCAAACAGAAGTTATTTCCGATTTTCTGTTATGCATGTAAGTAGAATCCTGGAAGGACGACTTCAGCCAGTATCACTCAACATTTTCAGTATTGGCTTGGCTGATTAGAGGTTGGAGAACATGTTTACAAAACATGCAAATAGCTAGAGTCTGTCAAAGGGTTACTTGTAGACTAGAAGAAAGGATCAGCATTTAAAATACCTTTGAAAAGTCAGAAATCTATTAATTGAATTAATTAAATTCAATAGAGAAAAATTCAAAGGAAAGACAAAAAGACCTTTTCAATGTACAGGACAATTAGTTGAAGGAGTAATAAAAAAGTTAAAAAAAAAAGTAGCAATAAACGAGTGAAAAATAACAGCCTGAGAGAAACATGATTCTGATTTTTAGTCAAAAACATTGTAGATAGAATTAAGTGAAAAAATGCTTTATTTGTGTTTATTAGGCTTTATCTGGACCAACACTTTCCCACTGGCATACCTCCTTTAGAAAAAGCTGCAGAACAATTAGTCCAAAACAGCAACAGCAAAAGAGCTTAATAAAGTAAACCCCACAGGAGACATTATGTTAATTAGTAAAGATTCATCAGGGAGATAGGAAAAGATTAACTACACCTTTGAAAGTCCTGCTGCGGAATGGCCTGGACGTAAAATTGAACCCACCTTAGAGTAAAGGCTTGACAAGATTTTGAGTCCCCTCTATTTCTGCGCTACATGGTTTGGAGACAGACTCAGTTCAGTTTGCAGTGGCATTTGTCATGTTTTCCTTTTTCATGCTTTCTGAGCTGGTGATTCAGGAAGCTGGGGCAGGTCCAGGCATGCATTAGAGTTAATGGATGTTTACACAAGGAACAATGTCTTTGCACTTGAGGTATTCAAAAACAGATGAAATCAGAAAGAGGGCCTCCCTCAGCAGTGCTAAGGGAATTTGGATGCATGTCTGTGTACTGTGAAAGCAGCCAGATCTTCCCCAACATGTGAAAGCCACAAGCTAGGACTATTTACCCATATACCAGTCCATTAAGTGCCAAAGGTGTTACCTTACCCACGTTGCTGCAGGTTTGGGCCCATTTTTAAGACATGAGAACATCATTCTCTATGAACAGCCTCATGCACAGTGTCCAGCAGTCAGTCAAGTTGTTGCCAGACTCACCTTTATATCTGTGGAGTTACAGAGAGACGGACTGAGATGTCCACTTACAATTTCTGCAGACATTGGCAATGTGGCTACTGTGCAGATGTGGTGACACTCTTCTCTGGGCTACCAGGCAGGTGGAGAAGTTATGGGCCACATAAAGTATGTCAGGCCAAAAGTGCCCATGAGGTGAGCTGATAGGAATTGCAGAAATCACACAGTTCCAGTGTGGCACTGGCTTGCTGTTTCTCTGTGCTCATACATATGGATTTCTTGTACAATGAATCTGATTTTTTTTGAGGATGAAGGAAGGTATTTGTTGTATCCTGGATCTGACATCTGCCTTGGAGTCCTCAGGGCAGTTTTGGGAGAAATTTTTCTGAGTTATGGGTTATGTGATGAAGACCGTATAACTCCTTAATACCTCATTTGTGATGGTATGAGAACACAGAGTAAATGACACAAAAGAAACACAGAACTGTGACCTTATTCTTAAACTGATCTCTGTGTCTGTTGTCACAGAGTATCTTGATGGATGGACAAAAGCAGCCTTGTCCTGTTTGGTTCTGCTAAAGGAAATGCACAATATGGCATTTGTGTGGTTGCAGGAAAACTAGGCTTTGATTTCTTATTTTAGTTAGCTTGATTCTTTTTTTTAATTAAAAAAAATTAAAGCATCAGCTAGATAAAGATAAACATGTGACATTTTACTTTAGTGGTGCTGCCTTTTCCATTTAAGTTAGTTGTTTCACAAATTATGAAAATACTCACCAGTACTTGCTACATCAGTATTGAGATCAAAGTATTAATTGAATAATTTATTGCCAGAAAATGCATATACATTTTCAAATAAGACTTTATGCCTCCCTTCTACCCTACTCAGAGGAATGTAATAAAATGTACGGACAAAAAGTTGTGGTGGCTATTTGCCACTCAACAATTTTATTTTAAAACTAAAAATTGCAATGTCAGTTCATTAACTTATAGCTTGTTGTAATGTCAGCTACCAGTGTGATCTTGTGTTATTCATGAGTCACTGAAGAGTACAAATAGGATATATCAGGTCATTTGCTATATCTTAGAGGGTTTTCATCCCTTCAACTTTATTAATTTCTTTTTTTCATGCAGAAGTCCAGGTGTCCTTGCCCCGAGCAGCCAGAAATAACTCTTCATTACAGACATATCTGGCTCACACTCACCCTGCTGTCTACATGTCTCTGGCACAAATCCCTTCTCTCCCACACACAGTCCCATCCCGCTCAACAGCAAATCCAAAGCCTCTAGCACAAAAAAATCCCAGAGCCTTAAAAGCTTTAAAAACTACCATGCACTCTTGAAAGAGATCAACTCAGGGGTTTGTCAATGCACCAGGCTGTTCTTACTGGAAAGGAATTTGTTTGATGAAGTTATCTGTGAA
The DNA here is from genome assembly GCA_013400215.1 of Cisticola juncidis. Lineage (NCBI taxonomy): Eukaryota > Metazoa > Chordata > Aves > Passeriformes > Cisticolidae > Cisticola > Cisticola juncidis. The sequence continues at coordinate 2,054,232 of VXBR01003299.1, read as the reverse complement.
GTTCATTTCTTAGGATAATTCCTCAGAGCTGCCCCCATTCCCAGGGAACTGCAAACTCCCTTTCCCCTGCATAAACCTCAGTAGCTTTTGCCAATCTTTTTTAGGAAAAAAATCTTAAATTTACTCACATGGCCTAACTTGGTCCCTTTTCCAGAGATTTGGTGTTCAGGTACTGAACAAAATGCCTCTGCTATTAATGATTGCTTTCATCAACATAGTGCTATCATAGATGTATCTTTAAGTCTTATTTTCACTCCACATACCTGATTAAGCATTTAAACATGTGCAGTAATTGTTCATATTGGTGCACTAGGCAGAATCCTTAGTGAAGTATTAAACAGATTGCTATGGCACATTGAAATTTACTGTGATAAAAAAGATAAAAACAACAAAGATTTGTAGACAAAGTTTTGTGTAACTTAGGGGAGACAAGAGGCCGCAGTACACAGAGGCCTGATTTACAAATCATTTTTGTGTGTCCTGGGCTAATCTTGGTTTTCAGTGTCTATCAGACTTACCTTTTACTTACAATTTTTGAAGTATTACCATTTACTTGCTTTTTTTTTTTACAAAGTTTTACATTTTATTTATAATTTCCAGATGGGTCTCTACAGTCACTCCAAGTCTTCAAAATCCTGCTTCTTATGTACTCCACATCCCAACCCCTTCAAAATGGTAAGTGTGGTTTTGCATAAAACAGATGCTTCCCTTTAAAAAACTTTGTTACAAGAGAATAGACTTCAGGATCAAGGGAATTAGGTAAGCTGTGCAATTACCAGAAAATACATGCTCCAGTGCAACTGGAAAGCACCATCTGGGACATTTCAGACTGTAACAGTTCTGCAAAAATCTACTTGTTGAAAGAAATAGACACTGCAAGGGCATTTAATCATCTCACTTTCTTATATAAAAGGAAATCCCTGAACTCCTTTAGAATATCAGCTTTGAGTATAATTAGCCTGGTGATGATAATGTGCTTCACAGGGAGTGGTGGATTTTTTGAAAGATTTCAAGTTATCTGAGAAACACATTTATCAGCAGATGTTATTTCTTGCCACCATCTCCCAGTGACTTCAGTAAATGGAACTGCAGTGACAATTTCACCTTACCTACCCTGAAAGTTATAAAAGGAAAGGCACAGGACTTTAAGTGGTTTTAAGATACATTAGAAAATTAAGTTGGAACCATATTTTTTATTTTTGACTATGATGTCTACCTGCAGATTCTTCCTGTCCACAGGCTATATGACATTCTGTGCTATCATGTGGAGCAAATTTTAAGAGGGTTATTTTCAGGAGCTAGGGAACACAGCTAAAATACCTTTGTATCTTCACAATGAAAACATCATCCTGTTATGGCTCATATTGGTCAGGGGTCAGCCAAGTTCCCTCCTGCACTCTTTCAAAGGAAAATTAATTATCCTATATTTTTTTTAGGTGAAAAACCAGTCAACCAGTCTGCAACAGTGACACTATGCTTTGCTCAGCAAGATGTATCTGTGTTTGACTTGGCTTTTCTTCTAGTGCAAAGAGAAGGACCAGTGAAACCTCTGGTGCTGTGTCAGGGATTTAACATATTCATCTCAGTCTTTACATTTCTTTGTCACTTGGGTAGAGGATGGTATGTCTTGAAATTTTCATTTACCAGTGGTATCTGCTTCTCTATATTGCAGCTAGAAGAGACTGTTTCTCTATATTGCAGCTAGAAGAGACTGTTTCTCTGTATTGCAGCTAGAAGAGACTGTTTCTCATGGGCCAGTTGTTCCCAACACCTGGGCTCCCACCAGAGCCTAAGTTAAGATGATGCTGTTTACTTTAACAGCCATGTAGTGCACAGCAGAGGCTGAGTATGTGCAGATGTTTGAACTGTGGCTACAGTAGTGGGGCTGTACTGAAACACTGAAGCTGATGTAGCATATGTCCTTACACTGAACTGAAGGCAGACATGATCTAATGCTGATTCAAAATTGATGTGGCTGTTTTTCTCTCCTAGTATGTCCCACATGCAGCTGATTATGGCACTGTGCTAACATTGCACTGTGGACAGCTTATTTTGCCCACTGCATCCTGCAGACACCTACACAAGGCATGGTGACAAGACTTCTGAGGCAGATGCATCAGCCAAACTAATTTTTTACTCACAGATTACCAATATCCTTCCTGAAAATATCTCCTGATAACAGAAATAGCTCATGGAGTAAATTGTGGTCCTTCCACTTGTGTGCCATGTGTTTATACATCTTATGCTACTCAGGTAAAACACTTGACCTTGTCTGAAGTTATCTTTGTTCTAAGTCTGTACTGTGGTGGTACAAGACAACCAGTTTACAAAACTAAACCTAACTGGTAGTCAGGTGTCAAGAAAAGAAGCATCTACCACAGACAAGAGTCTTGCTGACAAGAACATAATTTTGCTCCTTCAAGTTTCTAGACCCTTCCCTGATGACATGAGAATCTGTTTGAAGTGTGCAGAGGATGTCTATAAATATCCCCCTGCATTCTCTGACATCTGCGTTTTAATACCTACTTTGTTACAAAATTTGCTCTAAGCTGACTGCAGTAATTTGTGATGCAGTTACCAGTACAATTATATCACATATAATACCAGCAAGGCAATCCCAATGTACTCATTGCCTAAATCTCACTCTCCCAAAATTAACCGAAGTCTAAAAATTCTCTTGCAGTATTGTGTAGCAAGGACAGTAGTTGCCATGCTTGCTAATATCTTTTAGTGGTTGTACATAAAAGGGAATTTACATAACCAGTTCAGGCAGCCTGGGTCCCCCTTTTCAGGTGTGAAACATGATTCTAAATCATATGAGCAGGTATAGCAAGGGCAGCTTGTCACACAATGCCTGGCTTTGTTACAAGAGCAAGCTTGTCTTACTGGAACCTGGAATTTTGCAGTCTGTATGACTTTAATCAAACCAACAGATGTTAATCAGCTGACTTTTTTTTGTTCACTTTGAGTGTTATGCGCTGCTTCTGTGGAAAAGGACTTAGAAGAGAAAGCAAAGCACAGATGTCCTGAACTCTAAGCCCTGGTACCAGATGATGAGCTACACTGGAACTGCTTTTAGGCATGTCCCCTGTTCAGTAATTAATATATCTTCCTTCTGCTTATTGTACAAACCATGCTGTTGTGTGCTTAGTCTCACAGCACCATTACACCAAAACTCAAGTCCTAGACCAAAATATATTATTGTATTTCTAAACAGTGGCAGCACTGGTGTGCATAAAACTGCATTTTTCCTTGGAAAACAATAGATTTTCCACTCAACATCATTGAAGTGGAAAGAAATTTTGACTAATATTTTTTGCTTGTTTTTGAAAAAAATGGGAATCTCTGTGTCAAAGAAGATGACAAGATAGTCCCTCATTCTGGCAATAAGGATAATTTTCTCTGACAAAGTAATATTTTTTTTCTGGTACTTTTTTGTGTTTTTTGACTTTTGCATACAATTATTTATTGGTATGTAAGAAGTGAGAGAAGAGTGAAGACTGACATGTTCATAGGATTGTGATGCAGCACAGCACATGCAAACCAGTTCAATTCAGTTATTAATTATCACAAGACTAGACTAGTCCATTGTTTGCTCACAAACAAGATAAAAAATAGGAAGCATCATGGCTAAAAATGAGATATAGATTAAAAATGCAGTTACCACATAATTGAAACGTGGTCACTCATCAACAGTACACATGAGAGAAGGGTGAGTGGTTGAGGGTATTGATTGAGATAACCAGGTAGGGTATGGTTTCCTCAGCTTTTTCCCTTTTCAGCTGTAGTGGTGGTATCTGAAAAATTTGACATCAGCAGTTCTGCTGCCCCAGCATCCAAACTTTAACTACTTCTTCTTATTGAGATCTGGAATTGTTTCTGTGCAGGAAGCATTGCATGGTCTCCAGAGAAATAGATTTTGTCTTGGGGTATTCCATGCTCCCTTGCACAAGGAGAGTAGGTGGGATGAAAATAGCCAAAAACCAAGATATAGTGGGAGAAAATGAGTTTGCTGTGCACATGACTGAACTCACACAGCCATGCTATCACAATGCTGAGTCAGTCTAAAAAGCTGTGTGAAGAAGTGAGAAATAATGTAAGAGTCTAATAATAATATAACTTGAATCAGCTAGGACCATGTCTGCCCTCAGTGTACCCAGGATTTATTCTGTATCAGCTGCAGCTTTTGATCCACATTAAAAAGGCAGGATGTTTATCTTCAGCAGGAATGTCCAGAGGGTAATTTAGTGCTAATAATATCTAATGGTTCATACCTAACATAAGAGTTCAGAGTTTGCAGGATTCAGGTGAGTCTGTAGTGGAAGGTGTCTTGCCAGAAGGACAAATCTCAAATAGAAATCCTGTGGAGGTGGCTACGAGAGGTTCCAGGGATGCTGCCCCAAGTCATGCTGATCATCATGCCTGACCACGTACTGACCTTGGCTAGGACAGAGTTAATTTTTTTCTTTGTAGTTTGTATGGTGCTATGTTGTATGCTGGAAACAGTGGTGATCATACAGAGATGTTTTAGCTGTGCTGAGCAAATCTTATTTGCTCAGAATCAAAACCTTTCTTGGTCCTGCTGCCAGTGAGTATGCTGGGGGTGGGCAAGAAGTCAGGAGGGGACACAGCTGGGACAGCTGACCCCACTGACCACAGGCATATTCCACACCATATGAGGTTGTGCTCAGCAATAAAAGATGGGAAAAAAATGAGGAAGAGGAGAAAACTTGGTTATGGTCTTCCCAAGTAAACATTACAAGTGATGGAGCCCTGCTTTCTTGGAAATAACTAAATGCCTGTTTGGTGATGGGAAGTAGCAAATTCCTTGCTTTGCGTGTGTTTGCCCACACAGCTTTTGCTTTGCTAATTTAACTGTCTTTGTCTGAACCCACGAGTTTTTGCACTTTTGTCCTTTCAGTTCTCTCTCCCAACCTGAGAGACAGCTGGGGTTGAACTGCACTCCGGGGTTAACCTACATAACCCCACGGGCTTCAGCACATTATAATCAAACACTAACCTGACTGATTTGGTGAATTCAGGCATACTGACTCTTGAAGTTTCCTGATCAATGATCAAAACAGCTGATAAAATTTATCATTGTATTTTGTGCCTTATCTTTGCTTAGGATCAGATGTGACTAACGCTCTGTAGCTGCTGTCATCTGCATAACAACAAAATTCCAGCAGAACACTCCATTTCTAGCATTCTGGATATGCTAGATCCCCAACAGAAATTGTGCCTCCTCAGCATCTTTCACCACATCACCTTTATAGGAATGACTGGGTTGTCCAAAGTCCTACACACTGGAAGGAGCTCACAAGTAGCCCGTGTAGACAGAATGGCAATCCTTATTTATGTCTAGGATTATTTTATCTTTGCCTAAGGACGAGAATTGGACTGGTAAATCTAAATTAGTATCCTGTTTCCCTAACTCTTGCACTGGGGAAATGTTTCCAGTGTCTACTCTCCATTCATTCTACGGGCAACCAATCTTACATTTAGATGCTTAATGCTAGATAGTTTAAACCTTCCACTAATATCTGGTATTTTTTATTTTATTTTATTTTATTTGTTTTAAGAATACACAGAGCAGAATTATGGGTGAATAATTTTCTCAAGCATTGAAACCACTCGTCTTGAGTACCATTAATTGTGCTTCTGGAACAGAGCTGATTTTTAAAAAAAGAGGAGTCTCACATATCTGGGTCAAAGTGGGAGTTTCTGAGCTTTGAATAGTCAGCTCACCTGTCATGTCGAGTTTGCTTTTCTGGGTGCAAAATCCAGTTTGGAGCTCTGAAGCCCTGCTGGTTAACAAACGTACCCATCACCAGTCTGACACTGACATTCCACCACTGACGTTCCACACCACCAGCAGAATGAAAAGATGGGATGCTGCTGAGGGGCATTCTTCTAATCCAGGCTGAAGACAAAAGAGTTTTGGCTGTGCAGGCACAGTTTGTGATTATAGAAGCGCAGCTATTTTTGCTGTCCTAACTAAATTATCCAACAACCACAGGAGCACATGAATCAAGTTCTTTTGTTCACATATTTACAGTATAATGTATTTAACTTGTCAAGCTAAGTTAATGGAAAATTAACAGGGATTCCAGCTCTTGCTGTAGCTCTGCCTCTACAGTATGAACAAGTTGGTGCAAACCATGGCAAACAACCACTAGTCAGTTCTGATTATAGAGCGCAGACATTTAAGCTGCAGAAATCCTACATCTTGTGGTACTGTCTGGAAAGCAGAGGCCTTGATTTGTGGGACAATCCCAACAAAAACTGAAGATTGTGGGATCTACCACTGTGCATATTATTTCAGTTCAGGAGAAGAATGAAAAACTAAGAAGAATAAAGTTTGCCAACCCATAAGTCTGGCTGTTCTTCTCTGTCATATATATCTTGGCCAAAAAAGGCCAAGAAAAGAGAATATGACAAAGCAGTTTTCTGGCAGCTCTATCTTGGCTTCTGCCATGTTATATTTTGAATTTTATATTTAGTTCTGTGCTCATAATAGATTGCATCTATTATTTGAATTCTAATGAATATATTTTTCCTTCCTGAGCGTAAATTTTATCACTCTCATTTCCCTAGCATTTATGTGCGGTCATTTTATCAGTTTGAGAATAAAAGTTAATTAAATGTGATGTATAGACAGAGACTGATTTGATTCCCTTCTTTTTGATCTGCAAAGGAGATCTGAAAATTTTGTCAGAATTTTTTTCCTCCAGTATTTTTCACGTGAGTAATGTAGACCAAGTCCTATTTTTCCTGGAAGTCTAAAAGTAACTTGGAAGTCATTCTGACATCTTTAAACAGACCTGAACTGTGGAATTAACTGAAACCATTGGGTATTTTTTTAAGATGACACAAATGTAACCCTCAATTTTTAAATTAATAATTTAGATCAGAGAAAAGAAATACTTGAAAGAAAAAAAAGATTTAAAAAAAATCCTTTTTCCTTCAGTTCAATACTAAAAAGAATTGCCAGGATAGCAATAGGTGAATTTCAGTTAATTAGAAATGAATTTTGATTCACAGCGCTTAAATGTTTTTTTCTACTCTGTCTACATATTCACTTTTGTAACCATTCTAGTTAACACTAAAGTCCATGGAAAATTAATTTCCAGTCCATGCCAAAGTTAGTGAAGTATATCAAGTATAACAATCTCCGGAGCAGTAGAGTTTTTGTCCGAATTTCTCATTAGTGTTAAGATGCCTATCAACTCATTTTGGCAAGTGAAGGCATGACCGAGGTAGCGCATGCAGGTCACTGTTGCTTGAATTGCCTTCAGCCCAGCTGCACTTTTTTACTAGCTCTTTTTCCTGTTTGTTTCTTCTCTTCTTTGTGTGTGCTGATGCCTGGAGATTTAGCGTGAAAGATCCTACAGACGTCTGACCCTGCTTTCCCACAAAGACCGTGCACGTCCATGTATGCTACAATAACAATTTCTCTTTCACAACAAACCCTTCTCAAGGACTATGAGCACAAAGAGAAAAATGAAAGCCAAGATGCCATACAATAATCATGAGAATGAATCACCAGGGGAGTTAGACACAGATGTATTTCTCAGGATAAACCTGCATATTGGAAATTTGCAAAGGCAAATGCAATATTCACACACACAGAGTACAGAAGGTGAGATCCAGTGCAGCCAGACTTTAAGAGAGTTGGAGTGATGTAATCCATAGCTGTTCCTATAGCAATCTTGAATATGCAGCTAATCTTTGTGGCCAGTTGCACTCTGAATCAACAGCTGCTGATGGATTAATGGAATATTTTCTCAATGGTTATTTCAAGCCATTTATCTTCTTTCTGTGCAGACTGAAAACTTAAACATTCAGATAGCTCACATACTAAACTGCATCATTCACAGACATACTGTCCCTTCTTCATGTGGTAAAAAAAGCACCCCACATCTTATGTATTAGGCAAAACACACTAGCAAAAACTAGCTAACCTTCCTGGAAATTTTAATAGGCCCCCTCCAAAGAGTAGCATAAATGCATGCAGGGTAAAAGTAAATTTACCATTGAAGCTGTGTAGCTTCTCAGTAATTTTCTCACTCACATACCATTCAACTTAGTATTTTGAAACCTGATGTATCATGGATCTAGAAGTACAGATTTATTTCTCTGTATTGAGGCTTGCACTTATTTGAGAACTGGAGCAGCTTCCTCAGACAATATTAGGAATTGTCTCAATATTCTGCCATTAAGATGGAAAAACTCATTCCTGAGAAGATTCATTGTTTCCTTTTTGAGCAAAGTAAGACTTCAGGGACAAGAGAAGATTCTGGGGAACCTTCTTCCTTTACATCCATCTAGAGAAGAAATGTCAGTTCAAGATGCACGGTGGTGGGCTGGGAAAAGATGATGGGGGAAGGGTTTTCTCTAACTATATCTGATGTGGTTATGCCAAAGCTATGCCAAAATTAGATTGAGAAGAAAAAAAGCATCTGGAAAATTGCAGCAACTTTAAGCACAGTGTTTTAATGCAAGTCCAGGGGGACAGCAGGAGTGTAGTGATATTTATCAACAGCTACAACATAGAGTTCCAACAAAAAGAGAAGGAACAAATTGCTCTCTGCCCTTGGCATGATAATTTGCCTTTTACCTTCTGCATTTTCATATATTAGTTTGAAAAGCAGAGGTCCAAAACAATCAACAACAGATGTTCCATACAATCAGTGTGGTACATGAATTCAGTTAGCATGCAAATTATCATCCCTGGGCTATTCATGAGGACTGCTGGGAAAGCAGGCAGCCTGCTTTGCAAAAATAGATAGAGGGGTATGATTAAAATGTCTGGATTCAATCACATGTTTAATCACATCCACTATTTTAGCTCAGCTACAATGACTGGTAGCTATTATGACAAAAATTTGAAAATGTGCATGATGCACAGTGGCACCCAGGAGCCCGATAGGTGGTCTGTGCTTGATCAAAGTGATCAAAGCTTTGTTCTGTGTTTCCCTCTGGTCCATTTCACCACAACATTACATGCACAAAATATGATTTATAGGAGGATGTTCCATACTTTCATTTTTAGGCTTATGAAATGTGTCTCAGCTTTACAGTGAAAGTAATAAATTATTTTTCTCCCTCCTTAGAAAGTAACCATGCATGACTGTGTTTTGTATTCAGAACTGAGTAATACAGGAGAATAGAGACTTCTAACCTTCCTACACAGAAATCAAAGTTGAATCCCAAGGAAAATTTTGATGTGTCCCATAAAAATTTATTCAAGAAATTCGGAAACTTAAGGGTCAGATAAGTCATCCTTGTGCCATTTTGGTACTTTCTCTGTAATTGTGGATGGACGCCAGAAAGGTATGGAAAAGTAGTAGGAAAAATAGAACCTCAATTAAATTTTTTAAAATCAAAGAAATAGGTTAGTTAGAAATTTGGCAATAATATATATTATTTATTCAATGATTGAAATGCAAAAAGAAAAAAATCAACCACCTCTGAGGAACAGACTGGAAATTTTACTCGCTCTGATAAGTGCTTGCTCACGTGAAGAATTCTGCTGTTTTCTTTTTTCTTTAGTTGGATAATATATCTCAAAATTAACCCAAATTAGCTTGAAAAGGAAAGTCGTCAAGTGGACTGAAGACTGTTTATATTGCACTGTATATTAGGAACACCCTAAATGGCAAAACATCAAATTAGGGGAAATTCTCCAACAGGGTGATCTGAGGATCAGATGTAGTACAGCACTATATTGACTAAGAAATAAAAGCAAGGGCCATTTTAAAGGACAGTTCAGGACACTACCAAACTTAGAATACTCACAAATATGGGCAAGATAAGCAGAATTCCTCTAAGTCTAGAGAAATTAGAAACTGGGTCTAAAAGGATAAAATAGGATCTGACTTGGGAATATGAATGTTATGAAAGCAAAGGAGAACGTAAACTGAAATAGAAAGTAGCAGAAAACTGGGTAGCAGAAATGCCAAGAAACAGAACTGAAATGAGAGCCAGAGGCTCTACAGCTGCTGCAGCCGGCCAGGTGAACATGGAGTTATGGTGATGGTGCAGGCTTTGAAATTTGCACAGGTGGGGGATTTGCAAGGATTCACAGTTTTGAGAAACAAATGGCATCTGAGATGACTGCACTTCATTGGGGTTCTGTGCTGGCCTTAATCAATCACCTCTGATCTTTGCTGCAAACCCCTTTCACAAGCCAAGGGGCAGGAGAGGTACAGTGAATTCAACTGTCCAAGGATGAAGTGGGTGGATGGTTTTGGAGTATTATGCCTTTCAGCCTCTGACAAACAGAACAACCAACAATTCCTGTGTCCTTTCAATGTGGCTTGAGCTATGACAACCCAGCTTCTCCCTGGAGTGCCAAAACAATACCCATGTGTCTTCCATTACAGAATGTAAGTGACAGAAAATTTCAAATACAGAATAAAGAAGAGCGATGGCAAGTAAATAAATAAAGAGGTATGATACTGCCTGCTAGATGTGCTAGTACACAGCTGGGCTATGAAGGCAGCAGTCACTCTGCTCTTGTAACAGCTCTGTTGGCAATAGGAGGCTCATGTCATTACTTAGAAATGAAAGCCTGTTGCTGAGCCATTCAGATTAAGAAGAAGGACAGTGCTATAACAAGAAAAGTACCATATGCCAGTGGATCAGATGCAATTTGGGTATTTTAACATTGAAACATTCTGTCCTGATTAAAGCTTAATTGGTCAAAACACTGACTCTGCAGACTTCTTGGCTACAATGAACACAAATATTTAAAATGCACAGTTCTTGATTAAAACAGTGACTGTGCACCAGGACTGGCAGCATTTTTTTAAACAAAAAGGAAAGGAATGAAATATAGAATGTTCCCAAGTTACCCAAATAGAACTGCAGTGGTAATGGTTCTGAAGTTGGTCACTGTGAGATATAATTTTTTTCTTTACTAAAATTAAGAGAAAATGATTTTGTTTTTCATTCATTTTATTAGTTTTGTTTTTTAAACTGGCTTGATTGGTCAGCTGACCTTGTCACTTTTGAAAAATGCCTCCAAACCTATTTTTCATACTTTTTATTTTTCAAGCAATTTCAATAATTGCCTGTATCTTCCAGTCCTGGAGAACAAAACTCTCAGATACTGCTAAAAAATGGTCTAGAGAAGTTTCAATAAATGGTTCTGGTTCCTCCAGACATTGTTTGTTTATCCACCCAAGCAACCCTTCACTAGTCCTGCCCTTGGTTCAGGGCATTTTGAGCAACACATGTGAAGATGGAGGCAAGAGGCTAGCAGAGAAATCAACAGCTGTTACTCACAAAAGCTGATCCATTTTTCAAGTCTGTCCATCTGTTTTCATCTAGGAGTGTGTAAGCAGCCTTTCCCACACGAGCCTAATGGCAGAACCCAGCAGCTCCTCTCGCAGTTCTAGAAATGATGCAATCTACACTCTAATTTGAGGACTATTCATAAGAATGAGTCGTGGTATTAATTGCAGATGAAGTGTGAAATTTCCCAACCTCCTTTTTCCAGAGGAATTTCTCATTTTGCAGAAGCAGGTCTCAGGTTCTCCGGGTCCCTGAAGTACAGAGCTTCATGGCTGTTGACCCGAGGTGTAAACATCCCTGGAGTAGCTCTCTTAGCACCAGAATTAAGAAGTGAGTCTGCCCAGTTGCATATTTAATATGTGAAAAATAACAATTGTTGCCTAAAATATTTCATGGAAAAGACCTAATAGTGACAAAACATTGCAGCATGCTGAGCATTGCAGCATACTGAGCCAAAGGCAGCAGGTCTTCATTACTGTTGTTAAATCTTTGCTTTTGTTACATCTGAATTACACGCAGAACCCAAAACACATTAATGGCAATTGAGCTACAGGAGTAGAAAATAATTCCTCTCTTTTTTGAGTGGGGAAATCATGCTGCCAGTTTCATGAAGTACATTGAACAGACACATATTATTGTAAGTAATGTTTTTTAGTCTGGGTAGAGAAAAGAAAGAAGTAGATGCTCATATACACATAAAGTTGGAAAGCTGGAAAAAAACACTTCACAACTCAGGAATCTGAAGACACATCTTAAAATGCATTAAAAAAAGATTTTAAAATAAAGGAAGACATTAACACGTATTCCATTGTTACGTTAAAGTGGCAACAAGCCATGAAAATGAGTAAGCAGTAAGTTTCTAATGGAAACCAATGGCTTGTAAAGCTTTTTGGGTAACTATTTCATCTACAAAAGTGGACACCCCCAAATACAAACCTTTGCAGACAGGAACTTTCTGTAAAACTCATATTTGAAAACTACTGAACAAAAATGCTTTGCCATCAGAGACTACCATCTGTTTACTATATTATATATACAGATCTTTGTGTTTTTATTAGAAGGCATTTTCCTTTAACAAGGCAGACAGAGGAGCTTACATGTACAGCAAACCTTTTTACTGCAAAAATGTGTACAAGCTGTAGTGTAGCAATGGCATGACATTTGGGGAAGATTGCATATTCTGGTTTTGGGTGCTGCTCAGGAAATACAAGTTATATTTTCTTCATTCCTGTTGCAGTGGATGTAAAAATCACTTTTCAGAGAGCACAAGGGATTTTTCTGTTAGTTCAGGTACTTTTATTCTGCTAGCAGACCCTATCAATCGGAGAAATTCAAAAGAAACTCCGTAGCTAAAGATTATTTTTAGTATTATGTACACAGGTCTGTGTGAAACCTTCCAGAGGTGTTGATACCCATAAAATGGGAAATCATTCCTTGTGGAGCTGACCAACTGATGTACCACAGCTGGACTGGAAGTGAGCTTGGGACTATCTTGTTCACTCAGTCATGGACTTCAACACTTCACTAAACAAATGGCATTTTAATTGAGGTGTGATATCAGAGATTTGTGAACTGTAACGAGATCCAATTACTAATAAACATAGGTCATGAGCAGTATTCCTTAAAGAGGTACTATGCAAGTAGTATATTTCAATCATTAAAGCTTTAAATTATCTATAGTGACTGTTTCCCCAGGAAAAATACATACCATAATAATGTGAGCAGCTTTTCAAAAGATTTTGTTAATGACACTGTATTGTCTCAAATGTTTCCTTCTTTTGAAAGATTTCTTATGGATGTTTGCTTGCTGTGATATAGGTATGAAATCTACACTGAGAAGAAAAACCTTGTATCTTGGAAAAGAAAAGAAAGAAGGAAGAATAAAGATGCAAAAGAGAAAAGAATGAAGACAGGAAAAAGGGAGAGGAGAGGAG
>VXBR01003299.1:2027221-2040533 GCA_013400215.1 Cisticola juncidis | reverse complement strand
ATATAAAAGCCCCCCCCCCCCCAGGAGAAATAGAAATATCTAGTACTATATCTCCGTTTATTATTGTATGCTGAGTTCAGGGAAGGATATGAGCATTCATTGTGATTTGTTCACTAGAAGACTTGTATTTCCACTATGATTTTTGAAAGGTCTTCCTATCAGTGCATCTATACACAATTCATTGATTTTTAACATGTTGTGGTATATTTCAGAGTCATCTCACATCTTCTCCTTCCTTGCTTTAGACCACGAAATCCCAAATACTGAGGTGTGTCTTACTTGAAAAGTGTAATGTTTTTAGAAATGAGTCATGGCACTGAGCCCAAGATAATATGTGTAATAAGTACAAAAGCTATTACCAAAGCCCTCTTAAGGTGCAGTTTTCAGCTGCAGATGCTGACTTGGGCCTTGAGTTTTGTTGCCTATTCTGCAGTTGCCCTTGCATCCAGCAGCTGGAGCAGCCTAAGCAAACACACAGCAGAGGGTCAGAGCTCCCGTCAGCTGATGAAAACCACGGCTGAAAATGAATTCAGCTGAGAGCTTCTGCCTGGCTCTTCACAGCAGCTGTTCCCTCACCACTTTGCAGAGCAAAGACCCAACTACACACGGTTTCTTTAGTCTTCACTGCAACTCCAAGGATGCCTATATTCTTGTCAGCTCAGTGGAAGGTACATTATTCTAATTGTTTTCTTATTTACAGAAGATAAAAAGAAATTCCACATTTCTCTTTCTATGTTCACACTGGAGAACTGCTACACTTAATAAGTTGAAGAAGCCTTTGCATTCACCTACTGCCAAAAATGGTTCCTATACTTTCACAAGTCTGATTTGCTGTTTGCTGTATATCTCAAATATCTCATTGGTATTATGTCTGCTGCACTGCTCTTGTAGAACATCATGTGGTGTATGTCATCTTTCTCTTTCAAGAGACTTGGGCAGGCTTCTTTCAGCATGTGTAATATGTTAACAAGACAGAAATGTCATTTGGAAACAGAGCTCCCCTCCAGCTATGTATCTATCATACCAAATCCAAAAAACAGCATGTAATTAGCACTCTGCCTGGTCTCACTTGCCCTCCTGGCTTGACTGTCCATATATTATACATAATCCAGAACCCACCTTCTATCACCAGCTTTAAATCCTAGGAGCATATGAGGTCTTTGGACAGTATATTTCTCAGGTAACATGAAGACTTCTGAACCCAGCACAAGTTTGTTCATGAGCCACTGCAAAGTGTTATAATCGCCCAAATAAGACTAGTTTAGTGGTTGCTATTTCATAGTAGCTATTTCTGGTTTAGAAGTATTTATAAGAAAGTTATCAACTCCTAAGTGCTGGAAAATCCTGGCTTCGTTCAGACTCAAATTGATTACGTGGCAAAAGTTCAAAATTTATGATGCAAAATCCCATGAGTTTTATAAATAAATAACTGATGATTCCTTCATCTGTTTGCTCTTGTTTTCTTAGAGATATGTTTTGAGTAAATCTCTGAGACAGTCTTCAAAATGAGAAAGGCTTAAAAGACACTGTTTCTTTAAATAAACATTATGTGTTTGAAATAGTCATTCCATCTAGAAGCAGAGCACGGTAAAAAGTGACACAGGCTGTCAAGAAGGAAAAAAATTGACAACTGAATAGCAAAAGCACTGGCTGAACTGATTTTAAATCAGGCAGAAGTTGATTAATCTGATTATCAGTTTTCACTCATTAATAATTGACTATTTATGCATTTAGGGTATCCTTACTTTAAGTAATGGTAGATAAAATAATGAGAACTATTAATTTAGTTGAAAATTGTGACTAAGTGTTTTTTCCAGTACACAGAGCCTGTGGTTTCTCTTCTTTTGCAATATAAGGGAGCTCTTTCCAGTTTTGTCCCACATTGGAGCATATGTCAAAATCTTGTATCATCCATTTTTGATTTTCTGCAAAGTAAGCACTTTCAATTACAGGTCCTCAAAATACTGCAAATAAAAAAGTCATTTATTGTTGATGGGTTTTTGTATCTCAATTAATTAATAAGACACTGATCAGGGGAACAATGTGCTACCATTTCCTCTGGTTGTGTATCTTTAGTTGGCCACGTCTTTCTTCACATCAAAAATTCATCATCAATATCATCATCAAATGATTTAAGTTGGGACCTTAAAGATCTAGTTCTAACCCCTCTTCCATAAGCAGGGCCACCTTTCACTAGACCTGGTTTCTCTAAGCCCCTTCCAGCATGGCTTTGAACACTTCCAGGGATGGGGAATCAACAGCGACCCTCAACAACCTGTTTGGGTACCTCATCAACCTCACAATAAAGAAATTCTTCTTTACACCCCTCTAGACCTACTATCTTTCAATTTGAAGCCATTGATCCTTGTCTTGTCACTACTTGCCCTTGTAGAAAGTCTCTCTCCATCTTTGTACTTACTTGAATATTTATCCTTAGATAAATATTAGTTAGTTATAACTAGTTACAGTTAGAACTACACTGCTCCTTTTTAATGTTTTAAAATATGCGATGATATATTTTAAAGAGGGTTTTATCTGGAAAACATCCAGTACTTGACCTGTTACTAGCTTCCTTCTCAGCTCCCCTTAGTCTGCAGACTACAGTGCAATGTGCATCTTAGAGAATGTTTATGATGTGCTAAATCAGCACCTGCAAATAGAGTTCTTACTGTGTACCTGCAGTACAGAAAGATCCTGGTGGAGCACTGCAGATGGTTTACATCACCACTTCATGGACAGCAGCAGCTTCTTGCCACACAACAAGAATATGATATCTGCTTGACACTGCCAAATCTGTCTCACCTGGTTGTCCATGGTGTGTCCATCAGTCTCCCTTTTGTTTGTCAATCAAAACATCAATTTGCCTACTTTGAATGTAGCAGAAAGACAGTTTGCAGTAAAATTGATCTTCCAGTAGTTTTAGGACAGTGAGCAAATAAATATGGAAATACAGATTCACATGGATACATGCTTCTCAGCAGATTCCTTCAGTTCATCATGCCTTGCCAGGTACAGCCAGAGACACTGCTGGGCAATTGGCTGAACACATGCACACACTTTTTCAGCAAAGCAATGATTTCACTGAACAGCAAGGACACAGGCACACAGCTTGCCCAGCAACCTCCCCTCTGCACAACTGTGTATAGGGCCAGGACCGGGACAAAGGAGAGAATGGTGGCTTAAGGTGCTGCTTTCAGCATCTTAGGTTTTGGCTCTGCTAGGAATATCCATACTGTTATCACATTTGAGTGCAGACACTGTAAAACTGAGATAAATGCAAGCATACAGATACAACTCTACCTGAGGAATTCATCACCAGAGCAGATCATATCCCTAATTGAATGGCCAGAAAAAGTGCACAGGCAACCTAACTGAGCTACTTTTAAAATAATCTACAAAAGGCTGCATTGTCACTGATTTTGTTCTTTTGTGTGACCAAGATATAAAAAATCAGTCTGTACTGACTGAAAAAATAAAAGTGTCTGTGTAGCTTCTTGCACTGATAGACTCACTGAATCATTTATGTTAGAAAAAAACTTCAACTGCAAAACCAACACCATGAAGTTGACCAAAATAAATGATGGAATGACCAAACATCCTTCTCCAGAAGCTGTCTATAGTACAGCTGGAGATGAAAACAGTGAAGATAAGGGTTGCAATTTTTACCATGCTTCCCTTCTAGTAATACAGATATTATTCATTGCTGACCTACCCAAATCCCTAATGTGTTTATTCCACGTGTAGTGGGATGAACGCTAACTGGAACACAGTTGGACAACAATTTGCAAGTGTTGCATGTTGAGAACTAAAGTTAAAAACATCTTTTAACAATAATAACTTAAGGTCAACTGGTGTAATTTTTTCATGTATGGAAGATCTAAATTTTAACTGTTACAGGTGCTGGGATGGAGGAGGTAACTCCTCATGACTTAAAAAATTGTATTTAAATTACTTCCAACTTCACACCACAGTTACTTGTTTTGCATGGAGTCTCCTTTTACTATCTTCTGTTGAGACAAAATAATTTTCATTCTGATCATGTTTAAGTAAACATGTTCTGAGCACAAGAAAAATCTCTGCTCAGAGCCAAGCTTTCTAAATTTGAGAGTGCTCATATCTAGGGATTTGACTTTCTGCCCACTTCTAGGATATACAGTAGTATTTATCCACAAAAGCTTTTTGCCAAACTTCCTTTACAGTATTTTATCCATAAAGCAAAGATACTGTGTTTTAGAAGCAGTATTTTCCACAAGTTTTGCCATCTGTGAGATGTAAAAGATTGACTGAAACAGAAGCATCACACAAGGTATATAACAGAGAAAATTACTTTCTTCAGAGAAGGAAGTGTTATACATAAGGCTGCTCTGAAAGCCGAAAGCTGTAATTTCCTACATAAAATATGAAAATTTCCTCCTTTCTTACTTTATGTTCTGTCATACCCACTGTTGTCTTTCCAGTGCTACTGGAAATATCTCACTTGGCACTGTGGTGCTAGAGAAAAACCTCCTCCTTCTCAAATATATCCTGGATAACTTTGAAGTGCATCATGTAATCAAAAATAGACATGTTTTACACTGTGCTTGTACATTTTTCCATTTAAAAGCAAAAATGTTGCTGCATGTAAGCATGTTCAAAGTCAGAGACCAAAAAGCCCGGCTCATGTTGTGAGAACCCTTAAGGTAAATAGTTGCTATTTTTAAACAGACCTGGCCTTCATGGAGACTGCTGAATTCCCAAAGAAAACACGTTAAAAACTCTGCCAAAGCTTTTCAGAGACCTCTAGCTGCTTCCTGAATCACCTCAGACTCTGCTGACACCCAGGGCAATATCTGCCTCTCTAGCAGATTTGTAAAAAGCATCACTCTCTGGCTTTTTCATTGCTGATCACAAGACTGACTATCAAAAATAAGAGACTGCTCCAACAGCCATTAACTCTGTGTGCTGATATCTAAACACCAGAAAAGTGAGTTTGACTTTCATGTACCTCAAAAGTTTAGAAATCTCTGAGTTAAGCAATTTAAAAATGCAGTGAGTAGGCGAGGCAGAATTCACTGGCTACACATAAAAACCATAACTAGTAAAACTGAACAGCCCTTTCTCTTCTCTCCACAGATCCTGCCATTTCCATTCCACAGAGCTGTAGACCAACAGTAGAGCAGTGAGCCAACAAAGAGGTCTTTGGTAGCATGGATTTAGGAAAAACCATCAAAACCTATATTAATAATCCTGTTTGTTTCAGCTCATTTCCTCTGGGGTCAGAAGTTAGTAAGAGATCCAAGGACCTGGCTTTAGAGAGCCTTTAAGGGTTTAAAAGTTGCCCAAATTTCTTTAATTGGGTCAGCTTCATTCTGTTTTCAGTCAGAAAGAAACCAAATGAAAGCAGAACATGAGAATGGCTGGAGACCAATATAGAAACAATGGACTGAAATTCATGCCTCTGAAGACAGAGGCATGAATTTCAAAATAGATATGGTGAAAGACTTAACTTCTTCTTGCCTCCACTGTGACAAAATAAATAACAAAACAAAATGAAACTACAAAACCTAAAAACCCCCATAACACATCCAAAAAACCCCACCCCAAACAAAGGCTGAAAGAAGCTACTGGAATAAATGAGGTGTGAGAGGTAAGTTCCTGACAATATTTTAGGTTCAAATTTTCCACTCATATAGCTAAAGCTTATTACACCACACATCTGTCTTTGGATAATGGGAAATATAGAGTATACACTGAATACTAACAGAGCCAGGTCAGTTTATTTTCAATATTATTTGAGAATGCTCTTGCTCAAAAAGAAATGTTACCTGTCCTGCAAGTTTTGTCCTTTCTTCCTTTTCTCTTTAAAATGAATGCACTTTAAAGGTTTGTCTTTCAAATTCTTTAATTTTATCGTATTAAAAAAATGTTACGAAATTTATATTCTCTACTACTCTGAATAGTAAACTGTATGATATTTATTACCTGATATATTTGTTATTCTGGCCATCTGCTCTTGCACATATATACTAGCCATAAAAATAATGTAAATTCTCCAAGGTGAATGGAAGATTTTAAAGCCTGCTTACTCTCATACACATTTTTTTTTAAATTACTTTCCAAGTTCTAAATATAAAAATGCTACTTAAAATATATTCTGCAAAAACACAACTGGCAAGGTGGCAATGACAAGCAGAATGAAGTGGGAAAAAGGTTACAATGAGATTAAATATTGTATAAGAAAAAGGCAGGGGGAAAAGTATTTGTAAGTGCCAAAATACCTGCCAAGTTACAGGCCATTCTTCAGCTGTGTTGAATTTGAACAGTTTCCCATTGTATCACATCATCCATTTTTGGGCCACCTATATGTTTCAAGCTGGCTTGTTGAAGTAAAGCACATAACAACAACTCAGTAAAATAGAGTAATTCCCCTGAAAAATTTTCAGTTTCTTCCCTCTTCCCCTTGCTGCACTCCTTTAGAAAACAGGGAAATGAAATAAATGAATATCAGTTTTTTAAGACCTGTCACCTGCATTTCTCTTTTTAGGTTCACCAAATTATATTTACTGCAGGGGTTGTAACAGTTGCGATTAGAAGGCCAAAAAATTGTGGTAGAATCAGATTGCAGACCATTCAGCCCACAGGCTTTTAAAGGTGGCCTGCATGGAGGGCTGAAGGCTGAAGGCTGAAATATTTATTACTAGCAAAACTTCATATCTTTTAAAGTATTATTGTTGATAATATAGATCATTATTCAACATTTATGGTGGACAAAAGGATGATTTCTATGGCGTGCTCCTGCTATTCCTTTCTTCCTTGTTTGAGTCTTTATGTATTACCACAGTGATGGCACTGGAAGCTGAAGTACTTTCACTTCCAAAGGCTGGCTTTCCAAAGCATTGAAAAAGATTAAATGCTGAGAATCTTGTAAATGGGAAAATACAGGAGAAAATTCCCTTGTAATTAGCTCTCCTTTAATAGATGTTCACCTGATTGTTATTCTGTGCTAGGGCTCTTTGAGAGATTTGGTAGCACTACAGAAGCCACAGGGAAGTGTCTTTCTTGGGTTCAGTCTGTAGTAACAGGATTGGAGGGCAAAGTGGGCCAGGAAATGCCCCAGGGGGAGGGAATGGGCTCTTACACTAATATTGTTAATATTGCAGCTCCTGAGGGCTGGTCTTGCTCTTATCTGCAGGCAGGGCTGCATCACAGAGGCTCAGCTCAGAGCCATAAAAGCTTTCACACGTGTTTGGGGTGTGCATTGAGTGCTCAGCACTGCTGCTGTGATCTTCCAGCTGAACCCTGGATACACATTGTTTCTAGATAGCTCCCAACCTGCCTGGCTATTATCCCTCTGCGATTTAATACGTGCCTGAGTGAGAGATGAGTTTCCAGGAGGGACTTCAAGGAGGGGAAAGGTTACAAGGCTTGAAGAGACTTTCAAGGCATGGGGTCTGGCACTGGCTCTCTGGGTCATTGCTCCTTGTACTTCCAGCACATATGCAGACAAGCCAGAGAAATGAGAAGGAGAGCTTTTTTGTCAGATAAAGCAAAGATGTGTGTCAGTAGATCAGTGTGGGTCTCTTTTTACCAGCAGCTCCTGGCTACTGTTCCACCTGTCCTGTAATGAAATTGTACACAGCCTTTGTACCTCGATGGCATTTCCTGAGCAGCAGAAACTCAGCAGAGCTAACCTTCAAACATGCTTGTGGCAGCACAGGGAACCATAGCTGCAGAAGAATTGGCATCAAGTGAAAAGGGACAGTTGTCCACTGTAGAAAATACTAACTTTGGGACTTACAATCATTGCAAGGTGTTGCAAATCCATGGCACATCTTGGCTTTATTATTGCAGTCTCAACTATGCCAGGGAGAAAAAAAAAATCAAACACTCCCAAACTTGTATAACTTTTGTTGGCTGAGTAATTGCAAACAGTTTTTAGGCCAAGAGCAATCATAATGGAGTGCTTACTACTAGTTTTCTTTTTTTGTTTGTTTGTTTTTTCCAACCAGAGAAGTGTTTGCATGGCAAGTGGCAAGTGTAGGAGACACCAGCCAAAGTGAGTAAAGGAAAGGTGTACCTATGCAATTCCTCTCAACATCAAAATGAAATATTCTAAGCATGGGAGTTTTAAATTTATTTTTGTCCAAGGTATAACTATGTCATACAACTTTATGACTACAGCCAGTCTGATAAAGTCTTTTACTGCTCTCTCTTACATCAAAATTTTAGAAGGTTCCTTTCTTTCCTCAACTTATGAGAGGTTTTCTGTAGCTGATGAGTGCATTCAAAGATTAAAAGAACAGAAAAGCATTACTCAAAATGCCTAATTGTCCCTTTTACAGAAGCAGTGTAATAAGGTCACTACCTGTTTGGGAGAGTGTGAACTTAATGCCCAGCGTTTTGATTTCCTAGCTCCAGAAATAGATCTCCAAATATTGCACTCAAATCGTTGGCAGTTCACTGGATTGTTGTATGTGTATTAATGTTAAAAAAGCAAAGTTAAATAAGTACTTGAATTCCATAGCTCTGTTGTCTGATTTATCAATTAGATATTTATAATTTAAAACATCATATATATTCTGGAATGTTGCAATTTGTTTTCATTTACTCACTTGGTTAGGCCAGGAGAAACTACAGATGAAGGTTCAGATTGGGAAACAATGATCGTGTCTGTCCACCTTAGGTTAATCCATTCTTAGAAGAAAATCTCCTTCTCTAAGTAAACTTAAAAGAAAGCTACTAGGTATTGGAAAAAAAAAATCTTCTTTTTCAAATTATCAAAAGATATTTTGCTGTACTGTTTCTGATTTCATGGAACCAGGATGTAGCCATGATAGGATTTTGTCAATTTAAATTTTTATTTTAAATACAGTACTTTTATGAGTAATAAATTCAGTTGCTTATGGAAAAAAAGCTAAGAAAAAAATTCACTAGTTTTTTAGTAAAGCTATAAAAATAATAGTTTCTGCATTTCATGGAAAGTTATTGTGTAAATTGAAACACTCTGGGAAATTCTTATTTATAATACCTTAAATGCTTATTAGTCATCCTTCTACAAAACACTGGGGTGGAGGCCAGGTAGTTTCAATATTTTCCATATTTGAATACTGCCATGAGAGTTCAGGGCTGAGATCTTAATTTATGGAACTTCGTGGAGAAAGGCAATTTTCCAAAATATGAATATAAATTCCAATTTAACAACTGGCGACTCAGCAATGCAGGCTGTATTAACAATATACAAAGCACAGTAATCTCAGGAAAAATGTAATAGGCTTTAAATTACCAATTCTTGTCAAGGCAGTGTAAGCTTTATGCTAAGACAAAACTAGAACTCTTATATTTTTGATAGTGAATATCAGTTTACTTGGTTCTGTCTTCCAGAAGTAATATCACCAGTTTGGGATAAGATTAATATCCATGCAGCCATTTGATTTCAAGACTTTGCTATAGGAAAGTAGCTATTGAATACTAAATTAAACAGGATTATTTTGGGAATATGAATTATGGCATGTGGGGTCAAGAGCAAGAGAATGTGAATCTGAACTCTGCTTCTGGAGTCAGAAGTCTGGGAGAAAATATAATCAGGAGTTTTGGTGCAAAGCATTAATACCTCAATAGTTTTTAAAGCAGCAAATGCAGCTTTTAATTCTTGGATGGATTTTGTCTGTTATGTTAAAGCAATTTACCCCCACGCACCATGCTCTATATCGTCACTTGATGCATCCTTATTACTTCTCCAGGTATTAAAATGGTACGATATGTTTTCATTTCATTAATCTTCTCTCAGGGGGCAGTGATGAGTTCATCCAACTCTCTATTCTCAAGACTGAAAATTCTTTTCAATTAAAAAATCATCTCCACAGATGGTACCGGCATTAGCAGCAGCCCATTCTGTCTACAACAACAAGTATTGAGATATTTCAGGAATTAGCCTATAAATCACTGGACATGGAATAATCTGCAGGATTAAAAAAAAAAAAAAAAAAAAAAAAAAAAGGGGGAAAAGAAAGGGCTACCAAAAGTTAAGATGATGAGAATCTGGGCCATATGGTTTATTGTCTCTTCGATGTATCAGTTTCATCGCTGTGTCTGCAGAATTTAATTGCATGTTAAGGTGAAATATAGTGAAAAATTTAACAAAGCTATTAACTATAAATATGTTATCCAAAACATCAGGATCACAAAGGTGATAATAGAAATGGTTTAAAGTCAGGGAAAATTCTCTGTTAAAGGGGATTAAAGAGGCCATTTATTGAATAGGATGGATTTCTTCCAACCCCCTATGTGCAGAAAGCATGCAATGCGTGAATAATTCATCCAGAAATTCTATCGTGAAGTTGTATCAGTTTCCACAGTAAAACCTGGCTGTGGAGGAGGAAAATACATCAACATCTGTGACAGGCCCTATGAAGAGACAGTTGCAAAGCCTTTCAGGCACCAGGAGCAAACCAAAATATAATAAATTCACCAAGTGTCAAATTTGTGTCGGCTGAGTAATGACACCATATGTCTGGGCTGCCGTGTCACTGCGGGCTGCCCCACAAAGCAGCCCCCGCGCCTCCCGTTCTCACCAGCCCCCTCCCCAACATCCCCACAGCTTTATAAAGTGTGCATTGGCAGGGGAAGTGCTCCAGCTACCGTTTTCCACCCAGAAGATGGATAGAGATCCACTTGATAAATAGGACTCTTGGTCGCTCTTAAATCAGAGCTCGGCCGCATCTCTTTATCCCGCCCCAAGCCAGGTGAAATGGTCACTTCCAGTCCAACATGAGCTCTCTAATTTATTGTCTGATGAAACAGAGGCATCCCATCCCACAAGGATGGTCAGCATTCCAGAAGGAGCAGGCTTCTCTCAGCCCGAGGGGCATGGAACAAAGCTTAAAACCTGCAGGCAGAGCCGGCTGGCGGGGCTGGTGGCAAAGCATCACTGCCTCGCAGGAGAGGCTCTTTCTTGGATGCAGTGATCATCCCTGCAGTGAATAAAGCCCATAAATTCTGGTCTGGTGCTTGTGCCCCAGAAAAAGGTGCTGACTGAACTGTTCCTACTGTCTGATCCCTGCTGCTAATTGCTAGACAAATAAAACAGGGGAAAGGAAAGAGACAGGGGGCTGGAGGGAACTGCAAATTTTATGTGTTAAAATCAGCTTGCTCTACTTTGAAAAAGAGGGACAAAGAGACAGGTCTTGGTATTTCCCCAAACTGTCTGTGCTGACAGGTGAGACCACTCCAGATGACATATTTGACTCAAATCCCTGGAAAAGCACCTGAACTTCTCTCCAAGTTCTGCTTAAGACCTCAGTTGCCTCACAAGCTGCCAACTTGCATTTTGTTTTAGAAAGCTCTAGTTTTGCCATAAAGAATCTCCCCACTTCTAATGCTGGGATTGCTCTTCCTTTTCCCACATCCCGCTTTGTCTCACTGGTGTCTTTGGCAAGTTTGTTTTTCATAGAACCCCTTCTGAGAGCTGGAAGTAAACATTTTTGTGAGTATCATGGAATGATCCACAGAAAATAAAGAACTGTTTTTTGTGAAACAACTAGCATATTACATGGCCTGATGAGAGAGCTGGTTATGAGCTCTTACAAGCTATCAAGAAGCCTTATTATCTCTTGCAAAACAGAATACTAAATAAACAAAATGTGAGATCAGTTGGAATCAAAGTTTTAAAATTTCATCAAAATCAAAGAACCTATGCAGTAGGGAAGAAAAAAACAGTAGGAAATTTTGCTGCCCAGCAAAATTCTATATTTATTTACATTGTTCAGTAAAAATAATCCATAAATCCCTAAATGCACTTGCTCCAGAGAAAAGGAAACAAAGTCAGTAGAAAAAAGAAAAAAAGAAATACCTGCTAGAACAAGTGAACTCCACTGTGGGTTGTTCAGTTACAGACATCTATCTGTCATCATTGCTTTTATGAACACTGGAATCAATGACAAATCTGTCAATAAAAGGAGGGGAAAATGAAACCGTGCCTTTAAAATAGAGGGAAAATATATTGTATATGTATATCTACAATTGTATAGGCATATCTGTCGGCTGTCAAGCTAACATGCACAGGGAAAATGGAAACCAGAATGTCCTCTAAAGAGGTCACTGAAATGGGGACGACAAAGTCATACAGTCATACCAGAATTATTTTGGCTTGGGTTCTTTGGTCGTTTAGCAAAGAACTAAAGATGTCTGAAAAACTTTGGCTGCAAAAAACCCCACAAAAACCCAAAGCAAAACACAAGAACAAGAACAAGAGCAACAACCCCCCATAAATAAATGTGATATTTGGTTGAAGACAAACCTGTAATTTTGCAAGGAATAACATTTTGGACAAAAATAGGCTCTTGCTAGTTATTGAAGAACTGGAAGATTGCTATTTGCTTTTGTTGACTGACTTTTTTGTGACTACTTGGAGAGTAATAAAGTTACTAAGAAAATGTTGCCCTTTCTTATTTAATAATTGAATATATGCAATTTTTGCCAAGATCTTCCAGGAGACAGGACATGGAAAGCTATGATTAGTCAAGCAAGTTAAAAACCTTTTGTTATGTAATGGGCATTTCCAAGAACATGCCTTTTAGAAATATAAGTAAATGTCAGGTTGAAAAGTGAAAGAGTAAAAGGGTGTTTTTTATAATCTCGTTTTCACAGAACAGCAGTATGAGTATGTAAAAAGACAGACATCAGATCTTGTCACACTGATTCAAATTATTCCAGGTGAAGCATCAGGGATCTCTATAGGCCTGAAGAATCAACAAATTTGATTTATCTAAGTCCTTGTGTCCATAAGTCTTGACTATGAAAATAGACATAATAGCAGTTTTAAATACTGATAGCTAATTTTCAGCTTGAACTAATTTCATACTTGATAATTTTAGGTTTGACAGCAAAAGAAGTAATTTTTCTCAGATTCTTAATGTGTCTTCTGCAAGTCTTACTGACCTTTATCTGGTACTTTCCTAACTCCTTGATCTGCTTTTTCCTCTTCTTTGGCTCCCACCTCAATTTCTTTAAGAATTTTCTCATTGTCTCATTTCCTCTCTCAGTGCTCCTGTTCACACTGAGAAGATGAAGATTAGCCTGATGGCCCTGGACCACCTCTCTCTCTTCTGTCTTCTCCTTTGTTTTGTTTCCAGAGAAGTCTCAAATGTAAAGAAACCATCAAAGTTCACTTGGTGTCTACAGCACTGGGGCTCTGAACATGGCAGAAGACTTCAGAGGGGCACAGAATGCATCTCAGATAAGTAGAGATAAGTAGCAGAAACCAAAGAAAAGCCAATATTATCACCTATCTCTAAATCCCTTCAAAAGACACAAATAGAGAGAGCTTTTTTTTTTT
>VXBR01003299.1:1982446-2027183 GCA_013400215.1 Cisticola juncidis | reverse complement strand
TTTTTTTTTTTTTTAATCATAGTCATGAAACGTAGCTGGTATGAGGGAACCCACTGCTCTTTGAAAAGTAGAAACAGTTGGCGATATATGGGGAAATGTATCTGTGAAAGTGACCTTTACCCCTGGAGCAGAGTGCTCTTTGATGCATAAATCTTAGGGAGAGACAAGCGTAAGAGGCTTTGGCTGCTGATTAATCTCTTTTTTTCAGCAACAGTGGGACCAGACAGTAAAATAAAAGCTTGAGAGATGGTTGCTTAAGAGGTCCTAAAAAGTCCTTTGAAGGGAAGAATCCCCCCAAAAGGCTGAGGAAACCTCAGGTTATTGACTGACAGGCTCACTATGCTATATTTAGTCAAGGAAAATAGCTAACAGATCCACAACATTTGTACATATTTTTTTCTTAGAACAGATGTAGTCTGAACTCCCCCCATTACAACAGCAGGCTGATCTGATCCTTCTCAACTGTTTCAGGGTTTTATACAGTTACAGACACTCCGGAGAAATCATGGGAATTTTACAGTGCTGAGATAAAGCTGTGTGAAAGCGCCTATGCATCTCCACAAATATTTCAAAACTCAGAATCTCAGGAGACTCATTTTGCACTTAAAAATGACACGTGAAATTTTGTGAGCATGAGATTTTGAGCAAAAGTGATCCATTTTCTTCTCAATACAAAGAAAATCCAGCACACACATCCTAGTGGCTCCACTAGCACATCATCTAATTTAGGAAGGCTCTTAACTACTGCATCTCCAAACTTTGTGTAATAAATTAAACTCAGCAGCACCTTTCTGGGAACTGTAAAATGTTCTTTTCTCCCTGTCAAATTTCTTACAGACTTTCAGAGCTGTTGCAGTCAGCATTGTTTATGCATTTTGAGAGAGTTGGGACTTTTATACATGCAAATATGTCTACAAATACAGGGTTGATGGCAGAACTAGGGACTTTGACATTTGCTGAGGTTCACCTTGCCTGAGTGTCTGTTCTGAGGTGGAGGTTCTATATAAATACTCAAGAA
The DNA here is from genome assembly GCA_013400215.1 of Cisticola juncidis. Classification (NCBI taxonomy): domain Eukaryota; kingdom Metazoa; phylum Chordata; class Aves; order Passeriformes; family Cisticolidae; genus Cisticola; species Cisticola juncidis. The sequence goes on along the minus strand of VXBR01003299.1, from coordinate 2,026,165 downwards.
AACAAATGAAAATACCAGGAAGCTGAAGGTGAGAATTTTTCTTTGCTTGGCACTAAATTTAACAAGTATGGAAATATAATTGTAATGGAATGTATTATAAAGTCATTTCTAGTGAAATATAAGAGCTCCCTGGTTATATAAGTCAAGTAAATGGAAGAAGTTAGTAGCCTGGAGCAAAGAAGGGCTTAATCCAGCCAGAGAGGCTTTAGACTCATGATGCCACAGATGCTTTTCTGGGCAGCATCTTCCACCTTAAGAAATTTTGCAAATGGAATGTAAAAATGTTGCGAAAACGAACACAATTTCAATCTCTCCAATAATTATAAGCACCCAGATCAAGTCTTTCTTTTTAGACCATTTGTACTCCCTTCTAAGAACATGAGGTAAAAGAAATTTGTGATATAGCTTGGACAACCAAGGGAGGACTGAGCATTGCAGCACATGATAACAATAACTGGTAGAAGAGGGAAACTTTCATGGTATTCAGATATGACATGCTAAAGTTACTAGTATCTCTCTTTGAATGCAATTCCAAAGCTGCAGAACTTTTTCTAGGGATAATATGTTTTTGAGGAAACTGCACTTAAACTTAAAAAGGGCAAAAAAAAAAAAAAAGGGATAAAGAAAAAGAGAAGAGGGAAAGATGTTTTATTAACAGAGGGTTTTCTACTATCCCAATCTCTTGCTTTGGTGAATGCACTGATTATTTGTTATTACTTTTGTCCCATGTCCAAAAGCCTTCTTATTACAAGGTCTGCCTTTTTCACTGTTGTATTAGAAACCAGATTTCCACTCCCTAAACTCAGATGTAAAAGACAAAGTTCAAACTGCTATATGGTCATCAAGCCTACTTTTCCAGATTGCATCGGATTTGTATCATATTTATATTTAAATAACTTTGATTTCACATTCACTTAACAAAAATTAAAAAGAGAAAGACCCTATGTTTTATATAGCACCACTGTTACTTACAACAATTTATAATTGCCACTATGGTGACAAGTGAGATGGGCCAATTTGAATAGAACAGTCTGCTCCTGCCAGCATTCAATAAATCTAATAATGCACTCCAAATTATTAAAATAGCATCTATACTCTGTCCTGTCAGAAGTTTCCCCTGATACTTTGTTAGACTATCTCCTGGTTTTGCTGCTTTACATTTTTCTGAGGGTTCTCTTTCTCACTTTGCAGTAAATCACAATTCACTTCATAGAGTTCTTGAGTCATTTAGGTTGGAAAAGAGCATTAAGAACATCTCAGTGTTTTTCATATTTATTTCCTTCCCAGTCTCAATTGTTAAATGTCACATGCCCATCCCCAGATTACTGGATTACTCATTAGAAGTGGGACTGAAAATTAAGGATTTTAGGATTGTCTGTCCAGGCAAAACAATACAAAATCAGCCTTGAATGTATGCTCTCATGTTTAGACCTTACCAGTTACAAGATTATGCTTAATACACTATATAGCAGTATTTTAACACAAAAGAAGCATACTATATGCAAATTGAACTCATGACAGCTCTGTTAGTGTATTTAAAGCATTTAAAATAAATATCCAAAGCACTATTAAACTTCCATGACCCTTTTTCAAACAAAATTTAGATATTGTTTGAACCATTAAGGAAGTCCAAACATCTTTCAAGGAGCTACTAAATTTCTTTTTGGTTTTAAATAGATTTTATTTAGTCTTTGATGCAGAGTTGCTCTCTTTTTTACCTCTAGCAAGAATCAAAAACCTATGAAACCTGTGTGGATCAGAAATCACCTTAAAAGATCAAACCTGCAGCCTCAAAAACCACTAAACCAGTTTCTTTTTCTTTCATACATCCCTTCTACATGGTAAAATACTTAAAGTGATGCCAGAATCATAAAGAAGATGATCTGCCTCGTAAACTCTTGGCTACTGATGCTTGCCCTGGAGTCACAAGCCCATTGTTTACCTTGCCTTTTGAAGCCTGGGAAAAAATATATCAAAGTATTTCAGGCTGCCAGAACTTTGCACACACAGACACTGGCATTGTGACAGGAACCCAGATGAAAAAAGATGTCTAGGCTTAAACATCTCTCTCTCCTGAGCTCTTCTTGAGAAGTTAAAAACTAGCCTGCATCAAGGAGATGATTATAAAATCATGCACAGAAATGGAAGAACAGTTTGACTGACCTACTCTTTACATGAACCATCTGGGCCTGACATTACTGGGCATTTCTTTGCCCAGACTGCTATGGGAAAAGGCCTGAAATGGGCCATTTTGTTTTCCACCCCATGCTAGACCATTCCATATCATTTACCACTGTTGTTGAGGAGAGAGCACTCATTTGCAGCAAACACTGCTGTAGAGAAAGTGACTCTCTTTCTAGGTTCAGGTATTGATTTGCTAAATGGACATAGCTAAAAGGCATTCTGTGCTGAAAGGTATGGCACAGCTCACAAACTGGATCATTTTACTTCTAGAGATTGTAGCTATAAGAGTGACTTTTTTTTCTTTTCCTTCCACAAAGACATTCCCTTTTCCTCTGATCTTCCAAGTAAAGCTTTTTACCCTCTACACCCCCTCAGTCTGTCAAGTCTCTTGTCAAGTAAATATTCCACTTTACCAGTGGAAGCCTTTTGCTGCAAACCACATAGAGCTAATGTCTTTTTGTTAGTGTATAAAATGTCTTTGGATAGCCATGGGTGTAAGTCCTCTGCTCCAGCCATCCTGCAATAGTTTAATTGAACTAATTATGCAGTTTAAGTGAACAGTTAGACAACTCTTCCTCCTCAGAGCAAACAATAGCAGAAGAAGTCAAGCTCCCTGGGACAATTTCCTGTACCATTTCTGTATACTAGAAATTTTCCCCTAAGTCACACCTCTGAGATGTCCAAGGCTTAAAATAATAAGAGGATCTTAATCCTTTGTATGTCCCAAGTATATGTGGTTTCACAGGCTAAATAAAATAAAGCAGCAGTTTCAGCTTATTTGAAAAAAACATCCCACCACAACTTAGAAATATTCTTCAATTGAGGAAGAAAGGAAAAAACACCCCACCAAGACACACTTTTCTGTGCTCTGAAGCACCAGTCCCTTTTCTCAGCAGGTCTCTTCACAAGCAAAGAAACTGGACATCAGTTGTAGCTTCCCCAGGTCAGCTTCCAAGGAGGTTTAAGCAATTGGTTAATTGGTTTTTTAGACTAACTCACACAATATATTTTGCTCTTTCTTTGTAGACTCTGTAGCATTTGAGCAACAGAAAGACAGCAGCCATATATAGGTGCAACACAAAAGAAAATGACAAGACATAGCAAAAGAGACAAATCTCATCCCCAACAAGGCAAGGATAGGATTCCATTTATGCATATTCCATTCATTCACCCCATCTCCTCTATAACATTCCTTCAGGAGACCACCCAGTCCCACCATATAATAAGATGATACCTTCTCCCATCATTCCATGGGATTCTCTTTACTCAACATCTTTGAGTTCCAGATGTTCCCACTGAAAATAACTTCAATAGTATAGCAAAGGCTAAACTGTTCCAAGATGTTGGCAACTACCAACCAAAATTCCAGTAACACATAATTTTAACATCAAGATCCTCTGTTTGAGCAATCTCTTTGCTGTGGGCTATATTCCAGCAACACCCTTCTCCATTGTCCTAGAAGCAGAAACAGGAACTGTGAACATGCAAAAGCCTTGGGGACCAAATCCCTCTGGGCCACCAGCTCCCTGTTCTATGAGAAGACAACATTTGCAGATGTTCCTACGAGGCCACTTGCACGGAACACACATCTCCTCAAGCCTACAGATCTGCCTAACAAAGTGTAGCCCTGCCACAAGAAAGATTTGTTTTTTATTATGAAGAACCCATGTAAAAATAAATGTTTCAGTTTTTTAGAATTTTGCCTGATAGAAGCAAGTAAAAAAGTCTACAGTTAGCTGCAAAGAAGTATTGTTCAGGTAGTTTAATATTTTTTTCTGTCACAGACTGATTCATCTCTCTGCTGTTTGTATTTTGAGGACCCATTGATTCTGTGTCACCTATGAACTGAGTTTGAAAATGCAACTCAAGTGTCTGCAAGACCATTTTAGAGCCATTTTTACTTCAATAGGTTCCCAGTGCAGCTAGGGAATAAAGTAAATTTTCCTCTTCCATCCCAAACCATGTAATAATTTTGGTTACATGAAAATAGACCTTCTGTACTACTGGTGTAGCCCTGTAAGACCCTAAGTCTGACTAGAAAATCAGCCAGATCGATGCTGGTGATATTTTGTCTTGTCAGTGGAGATTCTCTCTGTGGAGCATGCAGCCGGAGTAATTGAGCTCTTTCTGAAAGAGCTCACGTTTCTTTTGGTCCCTTTTTCAACTCATCACTGTTGGCTGTGAGTTTGTTGGTTCATGCTGGAAATGGTCAGGGTGCACCAAATTCTCAGCCAGCCTCATAAGCAAGCAGGAGGCATGTCAGGAACCACCCTCACCAGTAACGTTAGAAGGGCCCTAGAAGAGTGACACAAGCTAAATTTACAACTCTCACTCACCTTGAGAACAGACCCATCCACATCTTTTGGATACACTTCCACCTGCTGAAAAACACCTTTAAAATCAGGTTTGAGAAGATGTAGATGCATTTGCTAGCTCTCAGCCTAACTCACCTAGCTAGGATACACTGAATTCTTTAAAGCTAAACAGTTCTGACCTTGATTTTTGAGTTTTTCTTTGAATAACAGAACTGTGAGACCACACAACTAGTTGAAAGCATAGTTATGCTTTTTAATACCATAAAATCTTCAAGACAGTAATCACAAAAATATCTATATGATTGTATCTGATCTTGTCTTACCCTACCAAATAAAACTTACCTCTCTGTTGACTTTAGAGAACAGTTTCCTTTTCGTTTCATACTTCCAAATATTTTTATTGCACTTCATTTAAATGTACTGCAATATCCAAAACTACTCCAATAAAAACTCATAGTCCACAATTTCTCCTTATCCTGTAACATTTTCCTGAAGCAAACAATTGCAGGAATTACACATCTTGGACTCATTCTTTATGTCTTGATTTTTAAAAAAAGTATTTAGTCACTGAGCACAAACTAGATCCCACTAAAAGCCCATAAGAATGATACTTGCTAGAAATTCCTTCCTCATTTGTCACTTCCAAGACATCATTATGAGGTGGTAGCAAGGATGACTGCATTTAGCATGGATCAGACATGTTCTTGTCTAAAATTCCACTTTAGCAAAGCTGTTGTTCCAAGCAAACCACAAGTTTTTGGGGTTGCCATAATGGGTTTTTTCAACAGATGTTACAAAATTATATCTGAGATATTTAGGAGAGTTTCATAATGCATTTAAGCTTTAAATCACTGGTGTGTGGCCTCAACCCTGACTGAATTTTAGTGTATGGTTTTGTAATAGCATTGCCAAGATCAACATTTTATTATTTGCATATTTACCTATTTCAGTTTTTTGTTAGGAAAATATTTGTTTCAGTTTATTCCAACCAACTACAAGTTTCTTTCCTCACTTGTTCCCACCTTATCTTAATATGTGTTTTGTCTGTTTCAGTCATGGAAACAATGTGGATAAAGTTCAAATTATATTATTAGAATTATTATTCAATTTGTGTTCTGGTTTTTTTTTNTAAGTTGTTTTGTTTTTTTTTTTTTTTTTTAATTGGTTGGTTGGCTGGTTGGTTGGTTTGTTTTTGGTGGATTTTTTTTTTTATATTCAGAAATATTTAGCAAAAGCAACAAAAGAAGCTCAGAGCAAAAAAAGGTTAAGGGACCCTTTCCTGGCTCAGGAATTTGTTTGAACTTGCTGAGTTAATAGCTCCCAGTGATTGAGCTATAACAAAACCACTTCATCCCCAAGACAACAGAAATTGTGAGATAAACTCTGGAAACAAATCAAGCATTTTTGTGGGGAAACTCATGTGGTCCTGTGGAGCAAGAAGAGTTGTAGGAAATGTCTTTGAAATCAAAGTTTATGAATCACTAGTGTCTGTAAAAATTGCATACAGATGTTATAAAGTGCCTTTTCAGTTTTGATTGCCAAGAAGGTAAACTGAAAACACAGTAGTTGTAAAATGAAGGCATAAAAGGCTGATCAGTGTCATAAATATAGAGGAGAAAACCTGGGGTTTTTTTAAAATACATTTATTTTTTGTGTCATCTACTGATGTAACTTTTGCATCTGTTATCAAAAAACAGATATTAAAAATTATCTCTTGATTCAGATTTGCTCTTCTGTGTATATTCTGTGCTCCTGCATTTGCTTGTATATACAATTAAAAAAAAATCCTATCAGCATCTCTGATCCTCCCCAAATATGCAATCTACTTTGTTAAAACATTGTTCAGAGCTGTTCTCAAACCTTTGCACTTCTTCATGGCTTTCTTTGGGTTTTTTTGCCTCCTTACTTCTATGTACTGAATGTTTGGGAAAGAGTGCACTGCATTGTTTTAGCCTTCTTTTGCTGGAAACAATAGCCAAGTGGTAAAAATTTTGAAAAAGTATTACAGACACCAGGTGTCATGTCTGCTTTTCAGCCATGCTTTATCACTTACACAGAGATTCAGAAACACTGGGAAAGTTCTTATATGGATGTAAAACACTTAAAACCTCTGAGGTAGTTGGCAACATCAGCCTTGTGGGTGCTGAAGCAGTGCAAAGCATCTGTATTGCATACCAGGATTTTCCTCTGTGTCCATTTGTTAGCCCAGGTGGCTGTTACTGAGTGCCAGGAACACTGATACTGTCCACAAAAGTCCTCAGAATTACAAAAAGCCATTCTACACAGATAGTCTAGCATCTCTGTTGGATTACTTTTTGCAAGCCTGAAGATATTTCTTCAGTGGGTTATAACAGATCTTTACTTTTCTCAGTTTTCTAGATCATATATTTAGAAGACAAGAATCATCCTGAGATCTCAACTTTTGTTTTAGTTAAACAAACTTCATGGAATATATTTCATGACAACAGCACCAAGAGCAGAAGTATTTTGGTTTTATAGTTATGATTTTTTTTTTTACAGTAGAAGAAGAGACACATTTCCTTTGCTCTGCTCCTCACATGGATGGTTGAGTACATCAGAAAATAAAATCTGTCTGGGAAATAATTCACTGAATTTAAGTGAGTGATGAAACAGCATGATGTGTAGACTTAACCTAATTGGTCAGGCATGTGCACATAATGCTTCAGATATGTAACACAACATTAAGAAGTCTGAACTTACCAAATAAAACAATATGGTATATATTACTAACTCACTTCCCTGAGTGTCTGTATCAAAGATATTGCTTTATGACTCTCATTTTCACTTATGCCACTGAATGCTCTGTGATTCAGGGGGGAAGAAGTTAAGCTCAGCATTTCCTGTCCTTTGTTATTTTTAGAAAACTGGGGTAGTGTATACATATGTGAAACTGCTGTGTCTCGAAAAAAAAGCACTTTGTGCCAGGCTGCTGTATTTTGTGTTCAGAGGGAGATGGAAGCAAGGGTCAAAGCAGGTGATGGTCTCAGAGACATCTCCAGCTGGAGTTAAGTGTGAGTGAAGAGGGCACAGGGTGCTGGTGGAGATGGTGATCATGCAGAGCCCATGAGCAGAGACCCTATATATATATATATATATAATTGTTATTTTAATTTGTTGACTTCCATTTCTAATGACTGAAGGAGCAGAGTTGGAAGAGCCTGGGCTGTTTTCCAAGGTGGTTTTAGTGATGTGTGTAGAAGAATGATAGTGCCACATTTTCTTTGCTTGTACTGACTACCTCAGCTTCCCAGTTCTGAAATTTGGACATGAGAGACAGGACACAAGGGACAGGTGCTACAGGATGGAACAAGCATTGAAAAAAAAATTACCTGCCTTTTTTTAAAGTTCACTATAATTTTAAAAGGAAATACAGAGCTGAAAATGAGATAAAGACCTCTGGGGTGAAGTTTAAAGAAAAAGATGACTCTCACACTGTGGAACAGCAGCTCCCCTACAGTTGCAGAAAATTAATGTCCTCAAACAGGCTGAAGTATGCATAGCTTTAGTCCTCATCTCATTGAGTATGCTTCTATCTGTGTTCTCCAAGATCACTGTCCCAAAATTCACAGGACCAAGAGAGCTTTTCCAGCCCTGTGACTACGGCTGATCTTGTGGTTCCTTTCACCTGCACCCCCATCAGAAGGTTCCCATAAACAATCTGAATGCCCCCAACTGTGTCTCATCCTGAGACCCTGAGGCATGAGGCTTTTCCCACTCTCAGGGTCAGATTTTCCAGTTCTGATGGAAGACAATGACTGCTAACACAACAAACATAAAACCCCCTACACTAAACACCTACTTAAACTACTCATGTTTTACTCAGCAGTTTACAGAAGTCCACCACTTCTTTCCAAAGGAGCTGTCAAAATAATCCTGCATTCATACTCATTTTGTATGACATAGCTTTTAATTTCCTTTTTTCACTCATTATATGAGTATTATATCACTAATTTTGGTATACACCAAAAACTACATTAACACTCTTACATGTCCCCCTTTAATTCTGAATCCTGATTACATGAGCAATAACTTAATATTTGCATGAGTGAAAATCAGACTTTCTGAAAGTCTCTTTTTGTTAATTCTTTTGATTTCTGTGTTGTGACCAGGGTCCAAAAATTAATTTCTGCTATTATCAGGTGCCAAGTTCAGCTACATTTTGAATCAATGAAATGCCCTCCAAAATGTCTCACAAAGTGATTTTCCTTCCACAGAGGAAAAAGGTAACTCATTCTTAAACTCCAGCCATGGTTAAATTATCTGATGTTGGAAGTGGTTCAGAGACAATCTACAAACAAAATTATAATCACTGGGCCATCAGTTTCCACAGGTCTGGCCAGAAAGGATTTTTCTCCCAGACCTTATGCCATTTAATCTTGTTTCTTTTGTTTTCATTCTTTCACTCCTTTCTTCACACTTAATTTCTCATATTTCTCTCTGAGTCTTTTTATCAATCTCCACTTTAGTTTCCCTTTCCAATCATCATCCTTTATTTACATAATAACACTAGGTGCAAGAAAATTCCAAATTAATCAGTTTTTCCCTTTTGGCTCAGGTCATAGTTGTTTTTTTGTTGGCTTTTATTTGCTTGTTTGTTTGTTTTTTCTTTTCTAAATAAAGCTGAGATAGGAATTGTAGTCTGAAGTACAGATAGTAAAATCTGATTGGTGGGTTTTGAGTCCTACATCTGTGTTTTGGCATCTAAATAAATTGGTTCTCCAATAGATTTGAATATCTGCAGTGGAAGTGTTAAGTGTTGCATTTAGACATTCACTTATAAAATGTTTCTAACCGCAAAAATTAAAAATTTTTGGTGGTTAAAATCTTCTGTAAGTGAACTAGTAATCCTGTCTAGAAATAAATGCTTCATAGCAGTAAAGTTGAAATTGCTGCTTTCCAGTCCTGTGAAAGCTTTTGTTCCACCTCTTGAGTGGGATGCAAGAGCTAAGAAGAGCGAGTCCATTTTCAGTGGTCTGTATTCTTGTCTGACCTATCTTTCCTTTAAGACACTGAAATAAAGAACTCTTGAAACAATTTCATTGTTTTTTTAGGCATTCCAGTGGTGATATTTGAGGTTAAAAGGAGATCCATCCAAGACTGGTCATGACATGGGCATAAATGCCTGGGGTAGCTGGTCCAAACCAGGATGCACAGAAAGGTGAACAGACTTCAGCCATATTTGGGAATTTGGCTCTTTTTCATATAGATATAGTTTCTCTTCAGTGGAGTTTTTTTTTTTTTTTTTTTTTTTTTTTTTTTTTTTTTTTTTTTTTTTTTTTTGGATGGAGAATTGAGGACTATGGCACTTACCAGAATCCAGAGTCCAGGCTGACCCTGAGTTATCAGCAGATTAAAACAGCTGGAGACCTACTGACTGGTGGCACTCCACTGCTGCAGAGTGGATCTTACTCCTCCTAAATCTCCAGGCTGCACTGACCATTACAACATTAGTTTGAGTGTATTTGGTCCACAGTGCCAGCAACTTGTCTTTATCTCTCCTTGTCTGCAGGATGAGAGGAATTTAGGCAGAAAAAAAAAAATGGAATTCTAATGATTTAGGGAAAGGTTAAAATAAATGTTCAATTGCTTAGCATTTTTAACATTTCTTAAGGACTTCAGCATAGGTGCACACGTGTTGCCGTAGATTGAAAAATAATCTCAATAATGCCATGTTTTTCATATTATGTTTAATTACGGTATTTAATTTAATGTTTAATTATGATATTTCTTAGCCAAGATAATAAGTGTTCAAAAGGAGCTGCAAGAGCCTAATTAATATTAATCCCCATTCCAAAGACTACAGTGAAATTTGGGAAATTAGTATGAATAGAACCACTGGTCTTTCTAATCCATCCCTTTTCTTTGGACTGCTATTCATCAGCCATGCCCCAAAGTGCTCTCCACTCACTGCTCTTCAACTCCATTCTGTTTGAATCTTCATCTTTTGTTAGACTTTTCAATATCCTAATTATGTTTTTAAGTGAAAAATCTCTCATTAAATCCCAACCTAAACCTCCTTCTCATTTCAAGTCACAGTGGAAACAAAACAATGGCCATAACAGATTTAGCCTTTTTTTTATACAACATTTGTCACATTTAAGTTTTCCTGTCAGTACTTTTTTTCAGACTGCAGACATTCAAGCTCTTCAAAACAAACTATGCCTGTAATATAGCCAAAGGCAATTGCATCAAAGGAGCTTCAGTAAACATCTTTAGACAAGCTTTTACATTTGGAATTTTTCTTAGCTTAATTTTAATTACTTAGTAATTAATGACTTTATTTTTTTAGAACTGCTAGAGGAATATGGACAACAAAAAGGCATCTGGTATTAGTGGCTGTGTGGGTTTTATAGAGCTATTTGTAAACATGAATTTTTGGTTCCTAGATCCAGTCTCTCTCTGAACTAGAGGTCAAGAGATGAGTGGAGAAAAAGGTAGGCAAATTGCCTTTTTCCCCATTAAACATGATGAAGAACTTCCTTATACAATTTAAATGACATGTCCACAGTGGTATGAGAACGACTGTCTCCCCACAATACATTTCTCTTTGTAGACATCCTGTCAAGGTCCTTCAATGAGTTCTGAATTGTCTTATCTCTGCCTCGAGGGGAAAAAGACAGTTGTCTTTATAATCCTGTATTTTAAGATGCTTTGCATGCTGATCTAGTCTAGAAAGATTAGGCACTCTGAGGCACGTTCCTTAATCTGGGCCCCAGTGATGGCTGCATTCAAAGCAGAGCACATTTTGGGAATTGATGCAGGTCCCTTCTGGGCTCAGCACCTCTGAAAAGTAGGATATAGGAAGAAGGCTAATGTTTGCTTGGGACTTCTGTAACTGATTTGCAACACACAGACCTAAACATTTTCATCATGGAACTGCTTCTGGGGTCCCCTACAGCAGTCATAATTGAAGCATAACATTTAAAACTTTTAACAGCTGCAACTAGGAATGTTAAACACTTCCAAAAAAACATGATGCTTTTGAAACAAACAACTGTCTCTCCACAGCCCAACTGGCAAATGATGAAACCTTTAATACTTTTCTCTTGTGTGGATGCCATCAGATGCAAAGTGTACACAAGGGATTAGTAGGTCACTCAAGAATTTTGAAATTAAGTAGAGAAGGAGTAAATTAATTCCCAGATGCTTTGAGGTGCAAATTTAATCTGTGTCCTCAGAACATCACAACACGAAATGCTACTAACCAAATCAGTTGTTTTATAGGTACTATCAGTATTTTGACATCTGTAATCCACTTGATTGTGAGGAGTTCATAGGTCCAGGGATCTGACTGATATGGTCTGTCCATGCTCTTATTGAAGTAAATATATTACCCCATGCTGTGAAAATCTCATCATTCTGCTTATTTACATGTCTCCTTGTCTATAATAGATTTCTAGCACTTCCATGGACTCTGGAGGATTATGGTTATATCCTATATTTGATTTTATAAACCATGTTTCTGTAACAGCAGATGTAAGCTGACAAGTACATTCCCCAAATGGCACATATAGGTGAAGTTCTATCTCATAAGCTCATGTTAGGACCAGTTCTAATAACAGCATAAAAATCTCAAAATATCATGCAAAACTAGGTGACAAATGCTTGGCCTTCCTCCACAAGCTGGTAAAGGATAAAATAGAGCTTTTTTAAGTAGTCATTCTTGGATATCACACCAGTCTAGATATTCCCCAAGCATTTGATCCTGGCTAGAAACATTTGTTCTTTTATTTGTTTTGATCTCTTTGACATAAATGTATCATGAGCCTCTTACTAGATCCCAGGAGGGAAACTCCTTCCATTTCCCAAAACCATGGTAGGAGCCTTTCTTTAAACACCAGCCAGCAGGCAAACCACACAGGACTAGAGAAGGTGACTTCTCACGTGCTTTTGCAACTACAGCGTCCCAGCATTGTTTTCTGTCTAGGGCTAAAAGGTCTTAGGATATCTTAAAAGATACACCTGTGGCTTTCTTTGTCTTAGTAATACTAAGCTGATAAGACAGAACACTGGTGTAACTAAACAAAAAAGAAAAAACACCAATCCTGCCCCCCCTCCCAAAAAAACCCCAAAACAACAACAAACCAAAACAAAAAACAAAACCGAAATATTGAAAAGTTGCCTGAGAAAATACCATATGGGTTCAGAACCTTGGGACAAGTTTTCCAGTGAGGTTTCTTCAGTAGCTCTGAATGATTTATGATGAACAGCTTCCTTAGTAACTTGCACTCTTTCTTCTTGTGGATTTATATTAAAAGGAGTAGTAGAAAATAATAGTAACAAATACTTACTACTTAGTACTTTGAATAAAAAATACTTTTACTGTTTTTTGTTGTTGGGAAATGGAATTATAAGTGTTCATGTGCAAGTAAGTGTAAAGTAAGTAATGTAAGTGGGTTCATTGGGACTCCAGAACAAGATTCATGTTAGCTCAGTTTTTCATGAGCAAAGCTGATGTGAGCAAAGCTGACTCCACCCAGAGCCTGCAGTGACCCGGGGAGGAAACAGGTGAAGGCAGAACTAGGACTGCAGCTGGGTACAGCAGGATGGCTGCAGCTGTCTCACAGGACACAAATGTAGTTGTCCCTGCCACGCTGGGTCACACAGGCACACTGTCCTCTGCTAGCTCAGGCATTGTGCCACAGCCACAAAGATTCTCATGGTTCTGGGCTACAGCTGAGCACAACCAACCTTTGCCTCCTGAAGTGCACACACCAGATGCCATTGGTAGAAATAAGAGCCAGATGTGAGCTGGATGTGTAAAATATGGGAACTGACAGGTCTCTGAGGTCTCAGCCCCATTGGTCCACACTATATAAATCCCTGAGTAAGTCCATCCCAAGTGGCAGCCCAAGCCTGATCCATCAGCACTGATTGTCTCTGAGTTCAGGTGCCCTGGGAGCCCAGACAAGGTGTGGGTGCTGACCACACTGTCCACCTGTGCCATCAACCCTGCATGTAAAGCAGAAGCAGTTCCTGGGGAGGGGAGCTGGGACTGTGCTGCCAGCCAATGCCCAGACCATGGGAACTGCCTCTACACAGCCTTGGTTGAATTTGTTCTGTAGCTGCAGCCAGAGCTGGTTCACTCGTGTCAAGCAGTTAGAGACCCACCCATGGTCTTGGAACAGAGGTGCCACCTATACAGCTCTTGAGAACAGTGTGGAGATGCATGTCCTTAAACAAAGAAAAACAATAACTTCTGCCTGTCTGCATCTTTCATCATTCTAACAGTATAGGACTGTTGGCTTAGGAACCAGCAAAACCTCTCCTTCAGTCCTGCCATCCCATTAAGTTGTTATGTGACTCTCATGCACCCCATAAAATACAGATAATATCTTTTTGTTTTCCTAACTAGCAAAATCACAATCACTATTTTCTAATTTTTTTAAAACTAACTTCTTTTTAATTGAATTGAGCATGTTATATTGGTAATTATATTAGTAGTTAAGCTCTTACATTTATGCCTCTCTTGGAAGTCAGTTTTGTTCCTAACTCAGATGTAGGATTAGACTAATATGAAACTGTGTTTACTGTATGTAGATTATGACCATATATACAATAGGGTCTATTTGGACTTTTTACATATTTTACTATTTTTAAATATTAAAAAACGCATGTTAGAAAATGGTCTTTTGAAGCTTTCACTGTCTATTTGTATGGGTCTCATTCTATTATTTATGTAGCAACAGCTATACTGTGATATAAAAGCACACATATAGAATGTACAATATAGATTTTTGCTCCTTTCACTGTACATTATATTCTCTTCATTACAACAAAGCTTCTTGTCCTCAGATGACTCTCAAGAGAATGTGAGCCCTGTGTTGTGATCTGAAGGGCTTGCATTATACATTTGCCTGGAGCCTTCATTATTAATAGACCCTCCTTGAGCACCTCTTAGCTAACTGACATTCATTTGAGACCACTGAATTCCTAAACTTCTCTGACCTTGCTACATGAACTCAAGATTCATAGTCTCAAAGAGAATGGATAAATCAAATAAAATATTTTTTTATTATGAAGTCTCAAATGATGACAGCAAAAGAGAATAAAATTATATTGAAAAATATTTGTCTAGAAAAACATGCTTTATTCCCCAGTTTATGGTAATTTTGCTATTGTGTTACTTAAAGTGAAACAACAATTTCTTCACTTCTAGCTAGTTACATTGTATTTGTAGTTGAAAAAGCTAAAATTGATTGGGACATTTTTCAAAAATTATTTTCATGAGTATTTGAACAGTTGAAATGACATCATGGATTTTTTTTACAGTAGTATTAGTCCTTGCCAGCTAATAATATGTCAGTCAGTACAACTGTAATATGAGACTCTGGTAGGACTAGGTATTGGATTTGTTTTATGTCAAGATTTCCTTCAGATTTTTCCATACAGTCCCTGCTGAATGAATCTTTCTGTGTTTTGAGTCACTTACTGTAAGCATTTATTCCTTTGTTTCCAGCACTTTGAGAAGAAGAGCAAGTGGAGAGGACACTGACAGAAAAATCCCAGCCCCACTGCAGAAAACAAGGGACCTTCTTTGGATTTTGGGGTTCAGACCATGACCCTCAGCAACATGCAGCGGGCAGCTGCCAGCATTTGTGGACATTTGCCCTTTGGTGTTCTTTCTAGTAGTGGAATTGAGGTTTGCAACACAAAACATGTAACTAAGAAGGGTGTTTCTTGAACCCGTGTTAGATATTGAGCACACAGTGTATGTCAGAGTCTGCAGGGTTCATATCCTCAGCACATCTGAATTTCAAAGTGTCTAAGACTCATTCCCTAATGAGCAGTTTGTCTTTCATAACATTTCTGCCAGTTCAGAAAAGCTGAAGTGCCACTCACAGCCCCAGGAGGATTTCACCAGCTGCAGTTCTATATGTGTATGACAAATCAGAACAGTTAATCAACACCATAGATGTGTTTGCCATGTAGATAAGAGGAGATCAGCAGAAATATCTGGGGAGAATGAAGCCTTCAGACAACTCTAGTCCTCTGTCCAGGTGGACATAAGTTTCACAGGAACTCTTTTTAAAATATGTGCTAGGAGAAGATGTATAAACTCTAGGTAGTGTCCCAGCTGCATGGCTAGTCCTGAAATCCACAGTCATGTCATATTACCCTCTCTGGAATATTCTTTTCTGCTTGAGGGATGTGATGTAACATGCTTTCAGAAATATAAATCCATAATTTTATTTTCAATACACTATTTTTAAAATAGATTAGTCAAAAGATACTATGTTTAGACTTACATCTATCAAGGCACTGCAAAAAGAGAGTTGGTAAACTGTGCACAAGGTTGTATACATAAGCTCTTTGAATTTTCCTTTGAAAGGAAATTACCACCCCAAATGCAAATAAGAAGGTTGCATCTGGTGTGCCACCTTTGGAACCTAATTTAAGCGATTTGAATATATGCTTGGAAGTATCTTTTTCCACTGACTACAGTAAAAGTCCAGGGTAATTGCCTGGGATAAATTATTCACTAAAGTTAGGTTCCTGAACTTAGACAATATGACTGTCTCTATTGCCTATCCCTCCTGTCTTGGTCTTTACACTTGTAAAGGTGGGAAATCAGCAGGTGGAGATGCAAAGACATAAGCAAAGATAATCATATCTGGTCAAAGAGTGAAGAAATTAGGTCAAAAATTTTACAAAGGCATATGTCCCTGTTTTTATTAAAAAAAAAAAATAAAACACATTTTGAAAATGCTCTGAAGATTTTCCCTACTGTGAACATTGTCTTAATACTCCCTAGAGAAGAACATTGGTTCTGGAAGGGGTGCCTATTTCAATTCACCTGGGAGAGAAAATGACACCTCAGAAAGTTCAGTGTGTTTTTTAGTGTCTGGAAATCTTTCAAAGAGCATGCCAACTTGCAGACAGCTGTGGTAATATTAAAACAACAGAAAGACAGTGATCAAGGACAATACTAGCTTCTTCCTAGAGGTATTTGTGGCAAATGTCTGAGGTTCTTCCTTATCCCCTGATTTGCAGCTGCCTCAGAAGTTTGGGCTAAGGAGGGAGGGCACAGAGCAAAAGCAGAGCGAGCATGAGGCAGAAAGACCATTCACAGCCCTCTACACAAGAAAAAGTAGCAAATGTCACAGTTCCTGTAAAATGTGGGCCACTGGACAGACCTGAGGGTATTGACTGGGATGGGATATAAAGTGTTTTACTTTGTTCTTGTTCCAGTGGAGAACAAACCACCAGACCTCTTTGCCTGTCTTTGGAGAAAAGCCAAGGGTTTTATCCCAAGGGGAATAAATTATACACATAAAATATGAGGCATCAGGTAATGTAATTAGCTCAATTTAGATGCACTATTGACATGACACTAGTGCTTATTACTAATGAATACACTGCTAGTGAATCATTAATAATGGGAGTATCTAACTACCATGCTTATGAATGCTTTATTGTGGAAAGGTGGAAAGTTCACTCAGGCTGTTGGATTTTTGTGGGCCAGTTGTTTGCTTCACTCTTCACCTTTTTCAATCAGCAATTCTCAAACTGGCTTTGTGACCAAAAAGAAAACGAGTTGAGTTTTGAAGGAAATTCGGTGACAAGAGTAATGGAAAAAGTCTTGAATACCTTCGCTACATTTTCTTTGCATCACAATTCCAGCCAGGACACAGAAAAAGACACATAAATCTAGAGGTAAACTGAGAAAGAACTGAATCAACAAGATCTCATTGGTGCTGAGGATGTGCTTGCTGGAAGAAGAGCATTTAAACAATCAGGAAAACATTTCAGTGAGGATTTTCAGAGGTACAAAGACAGTCACAGAGGTGTGGAAATGGGAAATAAAATAGCTACAGGAATCTGTTTCACTGCACAGCCATATCCCAGGCCCTCATCCTAAGAGCTGGATGTGCTGTGACAGCTGCACTTGTGGGAAGCAGGACTTGGAGCAGGGACTCTGCAGGTGTGCGGCACAGCCTGGGATGTAAGCAAGGGATTAGGCCTGGGGCAAGTTCACTGAACTTCAGCTGGGACTTCTGGCACCAGAGGGTTAATGAGAATCCCTGGTGTGGCAAACTGCTTGCTTCAGGGCAGCTCCATTTCTTAAGCAGAGCTCAGAGAGGATTGGAAGACTTTGCAGTGGTGACTGGTGTTGGGCCGTCAAAACAGCCCTGGCTTTTCTCAGGAGGACACCAGCACTGTCAGCAAGCCCTGTCCATTGTGGCCAGATGTTTTGCTGTTCACCACATACCAGGCATGCCCATGGATATGGATTTGGATTTGGGGAGTGCTCCATGTTTCAAGACTTGGTGCTACATCCCCAACTACTTAGTGAAAAAAATCAGGGAAATCCAGGTGTATAAAAACTGCATGGATAACAAGCTTTATATTGGAAACACTCACTGGAGCCTCACCAAAACTGAAATATTTTACAGGCTGTTTGGAATCTGAGCAGTAGGATGCAGAAATGTGGTATCTTGTGACAAGCTGGCTCCGGCTTCTGGTTTTGAAGCAATTCAACTGATGAGATTTTGCAAGCCCAGAATCACTCTTACTATGCCCTTGTTAATTGACTGAAGCTGTTCCAATACCAACATTTTCCATATAAAAAAGGAACATCTATTTAAAAAAAAAGCCTGCCTTAATATTAAGAGGAGTTTTCAAATAAAAATATATAATTTCACTATTTTTTTACAGTCACATTTTGTTCTGTATTCTTAACTATGGATCAGATTTGTGTGATCAGGATTGTAAGCCTGCATCAAATTCACCCAAAAGGACAAAGTGCTCAGGATGTTTCATGACCTTGACCTTCACCTCTGAACTTGCTTTATCTCTTTGCAGAGCCAAACACAAAATAGATGTGCTCAGACTTGCTTGTCCTTTTCAGCTCATACCCTGCACCTTACACAGCCCCTTTTGCATCTGTTTTCTTCCTTTTTTGATCCAGATTAGTCATGTAAGATGTAGAAATCAGCTAACCCTTGATGTACTGGATTGTTTAAAATGATTTTGACAAAGATGTTAGGTTTTAAAACAAAGTGAGACAAAAATCACACAATATTTATGATTTGTGAATTGAAACAATTCCTCCTGGATGGATAATTTGCTTATAAATTAAAAAAACACTCATAGAAAGATCATGCTCTGAAAAAAATGCAACCATAAATGAACATGTAGTGCATTATTTTTGACAGATTTCATATTCGTTTAGCACAGTTACATGAATTTGTAAAGGAAAGTTAGTCTTTGGGAAGAAAAAAACTCTTCTGAACTAGATGATGATTTCTGTGTGCTCTGGATTGTCTTTCTTTCTTGAATTACAGTTTATTGGAGGGGACTACAAGTAATTCCCAGTTCAAAAGGTAGCTACAGAGGGTACAATAAATCTCCTGGAAGCCAGACTTCCATTTTCTTCTGGCATGATGTACATCAGGCAGTGTGTTACAATCTGGGCTGCAGCTGATAAAAATGGGAATCTTCCCATCCTTGTAAAACATATGACTATTTGCTAGCACTGATTGTGATTATCTCCAGCAGAATATTCCTGTGTGAACATGGAACAAAACATCCCAAATCTACAATCAGATATGGGACTGTGGAGCCTGAAACCCACAAGACTGCACAAACTACAGCTCTGTATCTATCCCACGGTGGCTCTGATTTCAGGATCAATGCTCTAATTATCCCAAACTTGAAAAGTATGCTAGAAAAATATTTTTTGCCAAATAGAGAAGGAAACGGAAAAGACATTTCCAGTGTGAACAGACATGTCTATGCCATAAAGACAATTGGGGTTAGTTTTAACAGAGTTGTCAACTGCCACTGTCAGCCCTGGGAGTGTTTAATCATTGAGGTAGTGATATATCCTTCAGTATGGGAGGTGCTATTAAGGTGTTATGTTTCCTTCTAAAAGCTTCTAGCAATCTCATTTCTTAGAATGACACAGTTAGTAGCTAGGAGCTAGCAGAGTACTTACCATTCAGATTTTCAGTGGGAATTTTTTGCTCCTTAGGTCATGGAAAGGTTTGACACATGAGGTTTGACACATGACATTGTGTGTCCTCAGTTTTGCCCTTGCTTTTCTTTCAGACTTCTTGCCTTCCCACCCTCAGATCTTGTTTCTCCAAGTTCTGCCTCGCAAATACCAAACACTTTCGCTCCATGGACCCTGAGGAATGTTACAGAAGGCACAGTAAATCCAGTACTTCTGTGTCACATTAAACCTACTGCACAAATGCACATACTGTGTGTATGGTGAAAGTGCAGGGTCTGATGCTTATTTAAAATGGTGTGCTCCTGGAGGCAGCATTTGCCAGCCCATGGGCACATGTTTTTTCATGACCAATTCTTGATTGCAGTATATTTTCCTTCCTCTCCCATACTGCTATACACTGGGGGATGGTTTTCAATAACGCTGTTTCCATTCTGGACCCTCATGGAGGACAATGTGTTGTGTGGTCAGGATTGTATCTCTGCTGCAAATTGAGTTTCCGTGACAGCCCGACTGCAAACACAGCATTGCAGGGCTTCAGGAAAGCAAACTTCCATCTCTTTAGGGAGATAGTCAATAGAATCCCCTGGAAGACTGCCTTCTGGGACTAGTGGGTCAAAGATCTGGCAGATCTTTAGTGAAGTCTTCAATGGAGCACAAGAGCTACCAATTCCCAGGGGCAAGAAATTGGTCAAGGAAAACAAGAGATCAGTGTGGCTGAGTAGGGAACTGCTGGTCAAACTAAAGGGGAAGAAGCAAATGCACAGGCATGGAAACAAGGACAGGTAACCTGGGAAGAGTGTAGAGATGAAGTACGGTTGCGTAGGGATGGGGTGACGAGGGCCAAGGTGAAGCTGGAACAGAACCTGACAAGGGATGTAAAGAATAACAAGAAGGGCATCTGGTATGTTAACCAGAAAAAGGAAGGTCAAAGAAAGTGCTCCCTGATGAAAAACAACTCTGGAAAACTGGTTACAACAGATGAGGAGAAGGCTGAGGTAACAGGTTTTTTGCTGCAGTCTTTAATGTTAGCTCTCTTCCTACACTCCTTGAGTGGATGGACAGCAGGCTGAGGACTGGGGAAGCAAAGTTCCTCCCACTACAAGAGAAGATCAGGTTAATGACCACATGAGGAACCTGATTGTACTTCAGTCTATATGACATCATGAGCTGTATCTCACAGTCCTAAGGAAATTTGCTGATGTAGTTGCCAAGCCACTCTCCATGATATTTGAAACGTCATGGCAATCAGGTGAAGTCCCAGGCGACTGAAGAATGGGAATTATACTCTTCTTAAAAAATGAGAAAACAGAAAGGAGTACCCTGGGAACTACTGACTGGTCAGTAGTTCCTCACCTCTATGTCTGGGAAGATCATGGAACCAATCCTTCCAGAAACTAAGCTAAGAAATCTGCAGAACAGAGAGGTGACTTAAGAAGGCCAGCAAGATTTTACCAAGGCTGTCCTGCCTGACCAAACTAGTGACCCTCTACAATAGAGGGACTACACCTGTGCACAAGCAAGGGCTACAGATTCCATTCAACTGTATTTCTGTAAACACACAACATCCTGCTTTCTAAATTGGAGAGAGATGGATTTGATGACTGGACTGTTATATGGGTAAGAAAGTGTTTGGACAGTTGCACCCAGAGGGCAGTGATAATGGCTGAGAGTCACAATGGGCGTCAGTGAGAAGTGGTATCCCTCAGGGGTCCATACTGGGACCAGTGTTATTTAACAATCTCATGTCTGTGGTGACCAGTGGCAGGTCCCGAGGACAGGGAGGTTTATGTGGCCTATTATAAAAAGGTTCTTCCCCCAGAGAGTGGTTGGGCACTGGAACAAGCTCCCCAGGGAAGTGGTCCTGACAAGAGTTCAAGAAGTGTTTGGAAAATTCTCTCAGGCACATGGTGTGACTCCTGAGGATGGTCCTGTGCAGGGCCAGGAGTTGGACTCAATGATCCTTCTGACTCCCTTCCAACTTAGCTTATTCTGTGATTTCATGATTCTGTGATTCTATGATTCTGTGTTTTCTTCATTAATGATACAGACAAAGAGGTCGAGTTCAGCCTCAGCAAATTTGCAGGTCACACCAAGCTGGATGGTGTAATTGTAACACCTGAAGCTATCCAGAGGGACCTGGACAAGCTTGAGAAGTGGGCCCTTGAGAATCTCATGGGTTTAACAAAACTCAGTGCAAAGTGCTGCACGTGGGTTAGGACAACCCCTGGTGTTAACACAGCCTGGGGGATGAACAGAGTGAGAACAGCTCTGCTGAGAGGGACTTGGTGGTGCTGGTGAGAGAGGCTGGACACCAGCTGGCAATGTGAACTGGGATTCTGCCCCTCCACTCTGCTCTGGTGAGATCCCACCTGAAGTGCCACATCCAGCTCTGGGCTCTCCAGCACATCAGCCTGCTGTAGCAAGCCCAGAGGAGGTCTACCAAGATAACTAGAGGCATAGAGCACCACTCCTATGAGGAAAGGCTATGAGAGAGGCAGGGTTGTGTAGCCTGAACAAAAGAAGGCTTTGGGGTGACCTAACTGTGGCCTTTCAGTACCTGAAGGGAAACTGCAAGAAAAATGAAAAGGGACTTTTTACAAGAATGTGTAGTTACAAGACAAGGGGGAATGGATTCAAGTTAAAAGAGTGTGGGTTTAGATTAAATATCAGGAAGATATTTTTTCCTATGAGGGTGGTGAGGCCTTGGAACAGGCTGCTAAGGGAAGCTGTGGATGCCCCATGCCTGCAAGTATTCAAGGCCAGGGTGGATGCAGCTCTGAGCAATCTGGTCCAGTGAAAGCGGCCCTTGACCATGGCAGGGAGTTTGAAACAAAATTATCTTTAAGGTCTCTTTCAATTAAAACTATTCTATGGTTCTCTGTTTTTGAAATTTTATAAAAACTTGGGTATCTGAATATGAGCTTGAGAGAAATCTGGGCCCAACCTCCAACCCTGAAATATTTGAAAATCTGAATAGCAGTGTGTATCCTCCCACCAGCTCAGCAATATGCTTTGCACACAATATTAACAATATTGGAAAGCAGATCGATTTTGGGCCACATTTCAGCTCTTTGGCAGCACCAGCTGAGCATGTGGCTGGTGTGGCCTGAATCTCCTTTCCAGGGAGGTGGCTCCTCTTGGCCCCCACCCTGCTCTGCCACAGCTGCTTGGGGCAGCAGAGCCCCACGCCTGCCCTCTGCCCAGACAGGTGATTCTGCATTTCTGGGCGTCCTTGGGTGCACCCCGCCCTGCTAGGGCAAGTGGCTATCACACAGCATCAGCCCCTAGCCCTACAAGAGCACTTGACTCATTTGCAGACCTGCTTATCTCCGGCAATTTATCTGTAATGCCCCAAATCCCCATGCATTTAACTGATTTGTATGTATTTTGCTTAGTCTGCTCATGAACTATGTAGAGGATCTGAGAAACATCCACCAAACTTACAAGTGTGACAAATCTTAGATCTCATTTTAATAAATTTGGGGAAAAAAATTGACCACAGGGTGATTTCAGAGCTATGCTCATCACACTATGAGTGCACACATCTCACAATAAAACACAGATAAAGGTTCAGGCTTCTACATAAAATTCTCTGGGTCCTGTAATCACATGCTGAAAGCTGGGCCAGGTTACTGACAGAATAGTTTGCCTGCAGCCATAAATAGTCTAATATGGCTTCCTGTAGGAGACTGTTTATTATCCAAAAATCCTGGACAGATCACAGACATGCTTATTTTTCAACCATTCCCTAATAACATCTCACATACTACAGAAAACAAATCTGTATTATGCATACTGTAAGTTTTAATTTAGTACCTAATTATGTCATGAAAAGAGAGATAAAAGAGAGCAACTTCTCTCTCTCCCTCCTTTTTGGCGGTGGGGTGTCTTTTGTAGATAAGTACTCTGATGATGATAATATAAAGTTCTGTTTATGTGTAGGAACACGTTTATCTATTTTGAGAGACAGTGGCTGCAGTTCAGTGCAGCCCTAAATTCCATTTAAGTTTGCATTGGTGAATATCCTTAATAACAATTTATGTGCATATGAAGGTGAATATTAAGAAAATTGCCTTGGAGTTTTATATTTGAAAACTTTCATGTTCTTCTTCATAGCTTCAAAAATGCTAGAAAGTTTTACAAACTTTTCATCCTCCCGCTGCCCCCAGATTTGCAATCTTGTGCTATTCATAACTCATGCTAACTCACTTCCTTTTGAGAAAATGGATATCTAACTAAGAGGAAGCCCATGTAATGGTTTTACAATAGGTTAGCATTCTTCCAGTCTCCAGGAAAACACAGGTGAGCTCACACAAATTGGTGGGCTCTACTTCTCTAGTGATTATTTAGCAGCTCAATGGCTCATCAGCTTATTTTTTTGCCGGTATAGCTGAGCTTCATTCTAAAAAGGTTTTCAGTCACCTGAAGCTAGCTTTCAGCCTAATTCATAGCATTTTTGTGATTAACAATCTTTACTATCCCCTCTGTTTTTCTTCATCTCTCTCTTCTTTTAATCACTTCTTGACAACTGAAAAATGGATTAATATTGGTGTTTAAGCTAAACTCTCAAACCTATTGTGTTCAAATTGGTTTGAATTTGGGGAAAATGAGCTTTTATGGCCCAGCAAACATGACTACCCTGAAGAAGGACCTGAAATTGCCCATGATAATTGTTTTCATATTATCTCTACTGTAACTTTCCAGTGATATATTTACTGCCTGTTCTGGCACAGATACAACAGCGCTAGTGGGCAAGTACATGTCAGACATTCCTGTATTTGTAATTATGGTTCCTTGCACATGCCAGATGAACTGAAGCATGGCACAAGTGCCTCTGTGTTTCTTCAGTCTAAATCCACACACTTGCTCTAAGCTTTTACCAGCCTGGCAGAGGAATCTCTTGTACTCAGCCTTTTCTCTTCAGCATACAGAAATTGTCATTAAATTACAAGACTGATGAAATGTTGAGACTATCTTCTGCAAATCTGATACAAATCAGTATGCCAAATTTTTGCTCACATGAGCAGTTCAATTACTTTTTATGGGCATAGCACATAAATATCAGCAAAAACTGAGACTTGAGTTTTTTATTACATTTGCTGTGAATGAATGTGGCGTAGATAAAAAACTGGGAAGTGAACTTAGTGAAACTGTTTAGTACCATAAAGAGTTCTATGAGGGAAACCCTTGTTCCAAAGAAATTAATGGGAAGCCTGATGTAAAGGACAAGCATCAGAAATATGGTGTATAACCACAAGAATTCTCAGGCATATGCTCTTAGTTAAACAGTTTAGAAGTCTTCCTTCTCACATAAAATCTAATATTAGGAATATTTGTGTTAGTTTAGTGCTCAAATAAGTTGAAGAGCACTTCATTTCAGCAGATTACCTTTCACACAGTGGGTTCTCTTATTTGTGGTAGAAGACTAAAATTTGTTTCCACTGGAGAATATAACTGTTCTGTGTGAAGTACTCTAGGTGAATTGGGAATATATGATATTTTTTTCTAATTAGAGCCAGGCTTTTGCCTAATTAGATCAGAGTAAGGATTTCCAACTTGGGTCGGACAGACTTCGTGTGTGTGATAATTTTATTGTGGCAAACAAATTAGTTTCATACTTGTGGAACTACATTCACTGCAAGAAAAGAGAATGGGACAAAGCCAATACCTCTGCAACTGTTTGCAAAGGAAAATCCTTGTGAAACTTAATAGTCTCAGGTATATTCTGTAAATACAAACCTATAATAACCTATGAATAATCTAGGAAAAATCTATGAGTACCTGTGTCCATGCTCAGTTGAAAGCTGGAATGGTGGATCAAGCTGCTCCCAGATTTTTCTGGCTATTTCCCTTTTCCAGCTAATCCCCTTCAACTGGGTGTTTGCTGAAAAGCCCTGGGGGGGTCTGGTTTAGGAAAAACATATGAAATTCCTATATGTTGGAGCCCTTCCATAGAAAAAAACTTCCACTTTCTTATGCTGAATATATATACGTATATCAATGTATTCTGGTAAATATTTGAGTTCTCCTTTCAATAACTAGAGAATATTTACAATTATTTTTAGTTCCTCATAGTCTAAACAAATGTGTTCATTAGAAAAACCTGAGTAATGAAAACAAACATGCCCAACCATGTAAACCAAATGCAAAAATCTGCCAGTCATTTGTGAAAATGGTTTTGATTTGACTATATCTAAATTGGTGGCAGTGTAATTTTCCCTCAGTAACACTGATGTGGTTTTACATAAAGGGTTTAATAAAATAGGTGGCATTTGAGAAATGCAAAAAAATGTGTCAGGGTTGTTATTTTTCACCCAAAAATATTGAGACAAAAATACAACAGGTACTGTGGATTTTTACTTTTTAAATTAAATATACCCTGTACCATTTTTTTGTAAGAGGAAATTCAGACCTACAGGATAAATTCTCTAATTCCTGCAGAAATTTTGCTCTAATACACTATTTTTCCTGAAGCACACATGCAACTTATTCTGAGTTTCAGCACACCAAGACCAGACTACGAGGGCTTCCAGTGATCTTGATTCTGTAAAACATAAACTATTAGCAGTAGAAAATACACATCCCACAGGAATCTCTCCTGGAATAAATACCTAGGGATGTTTTTGTTTGTTTGTTTGTTTGTTTTTGTTTTGTTTGTTTTGTTTCATTTTGTTTTAAGTTTTGTTAACAATTTTATCTGTGTGTGAATTGCAATATAGTTCTCTGGTTCATGTTGGAAAGATAATTTTGTTGTTACAACAGGTTCATTAAGTGATACCTCATTATTTGTTATTATTGGACCAAAAGTAAGAATAGCTGAAGTATGTAATGGTATGGAAAGTGCTACGGTACGGAATGGTATGGAACATTTTGGGCTTTTGATTGTTTCATCCACCAAGAAGATGGACATTTTTATGAGAAGATTGTTGTGTTCCTAACTACGACCATCATATTTTGAATTTATAATAGGACCTTGTTTTAGATAACATCAAGATGTTACAATTCAAACCTTTATTTTAAAACAAATACATTATCTTCAATTTCACTGAAAAAATATTATTTAGACATAATGAGTTACAATAATTCCTAGCAAGTACTTTTCTTTTCTGCAAAATACTGTATTATGTGGAGCAAATAGAATGGTTAAAGTCTTTGACTTTTTAACACATTCCCCAAGAAATAAAATACCAGTTTGTGATTATTCTGGGCCTAGTATCTGCATTTCTATAATTTTGTGGCTAGCTTTGATTATAGTTTTCCAGCACAGTATGCTACTCAAATTAGAATAAGACTTAATTAAATATATTAGCAAACATAGAGGGACAAGCCTGCACAAATCTGGAACAAGATTCACTGACTTCCAGGGAGTCCATAAGGATTTACACTATTACCAACAGAGAAACATTTGTCCCTGCTTCTTTGCTATATCCACATATATAAATCATAAACCCCAAATCTGGACTCTCACAGCCCCTCCACGCATCATTTTCTTTATCTGATCTCATGAAGGTGTCTAAGGCTCCTCACTTAGGGTACAGAGAGGTTTGTGATGCCAGAGGTTCAAGAGGTTGTGCCTCTACCTGCACCCTTCAGAGGTCTGAAGGGGCACTGCTGCCACTTTCTGCAGTGGGACTAAAAGCCAGCACCTGCTCTGCTCTGCAGGCTCTTTGTGTAACCATGGCTGTTCCTGGACAAAGACTTCATCTCCTCTTTCCCTCCCATGCCACTCCATTGGCGTGGTTTTGCCAGCAGCCAGCACTCAGCAGCTCTCCTGCCTCTTCAAGACACAACAATTATCTTTACCATGTTTTAATAAAGATTTATGTATGGTTTTCTGCCATGCAAAAGTGAAATTAGAACATCATATCAGAAAATGTGTAAAATACCACAGCCTGTGAGACAAGCAAATCCTTCCTCCTTCAATGACATCAATGACTTCCAGCCAAGTTAATGCCCAGTTGCACATGTCTGCAGTAAATCTTCACTTTCTTCAACACCTCTGCATGATTTGCTGTCTTTGGGTATACTGACACCTTTTCTCATGTGAGAACTTTATGGCTTGATAACCATAAAGGGACAGCTGGCCCCGCAGAGTGGTTACTGCTTCCACTCACCTCCTAGTTAGTAGGAATCTAAATATATAGAAATGCACGTACAATTCTCACTGGTAACCTGATCTACGGGAAATGTCTAAGCTTATTGCTGTGGGGATGTGTGTCTTAGATCAGCAGTGGCTTTGTAAGTCCCTTTGTAATAATATAGCTGTGGCTCACTCTGAGCAGCCCTGAGCTCTGAAGGAGGCTGGATGCAGCCCTCAGCCTGAGCCAGTGGGTCAGGTCTAGTCCAGCTTTGGCTGCCTCTGCTCATGCTGTACAGAAAAATCTGTCACAAGTAGGTATTATTTAGAAAAAAATCTAAATTCATTGTGCTGAAAATATGTTTGTGGCTGCTTTTGTAAATAAGGGAAAAATCACGACATAAAAAAGTTCTCTTAATTTCTTCTGCTTTCTTTCTCAGTGTTGTCTTGATGGTAATTTTGGAAGGGATGTATTCAGAGGCCTCTTTCCATGGGGCTGGGATACCCTGTGATTTCCTGTTTGCAAGAAGAGCAGACTGTCTTGTCTTTACAGGCCAGGCAGGCCTGTAGGGACAGTGACTAATTACCTTCATTTATCATGCTTCCTGGCATCCTTTCAGACAACCTGATCAAAATCTCTTACTTGACAGTGGCTCAGGAGTCATCAGTTCACAGGACCACCAGAGAAAAGTACTGAGGTTTTGAGATCTACTGTTGCCCTGGCCAATAAGATATTTAAATACTATAACACAGAAGGAATATATTGCACGTATACCAGTTGTTGATAAAAATGATGTCTTCAGTTTTGCCTTTATAAATCCTAAATTCAAAATAATTCTAGCTCTGTGGTTCTCTCATTTCACTGGGATGGGGAGGAATAGACAGTACAGGAGAACAGTTGCTTTCAGGTAGCTGGGAAAGAAAGGGTGAGGGAGTAAGCATGTGTGACTGAGGCAACCTGTTGCTAATTGAACTGCTTTCCTTTAGCTTCCCATCAAAATTAAGCCATCCTATGTATGGCTTTCTCCACAAGGCAATTGTGAGCATCAGACACTTCCTCCTGTCAATGAGATTCTGTTGGAGTTTTCCTCCTCTCATGCCACTGAAGAGAGGTCCTGGCCAGATGGAAGGTGTTTAATAGGGGCATTAAAATTTGCCTTCCTCTCCTGTGGTGAGGAAAGGCACATTCATTGGATGGGGATAGTGGCTGGAGTCCATCCACAACGGATTCCTCATCATAAGAAAGCCTTTCCTTTCCTGCCACCTTTCAGCTGGCTGAATCATGGAGAACNAAAGGTTGGAGGTAATGGGAGGGAATAGCTAAAATCAGCAGTGTTACCCACCTCAGAAGTCAGAAAGCCATCACTATTTCCAGCAACTGCAAGGACACCCCAAATTAAGAAAAGCTCTAATGACTTGATGGTTTCTGTGACAAAAACTCAAAAACAGGTGGACTACCCTGACATTGTTTTTGGAAGTCTTTTAAAAATTTTTTTTCCTGCCAGATTATCAGTACCTCTTCTTAAAGCTTGTCTCATGCCAGCATGTTTTCTCACCAGTTCAAGATGTGAAAAATATCCTTTTTTGCTTTTACAAACCCCTTAAATTCTTCCAAATTCATGGACCATGCCTTAAATACTGTAGTATGAAATTACTAATTATTTCATTAAAATTTCATGTGTCACTCTCCTCTCTTAGTAAAAATCACAATCCTCTATCCAGATCCAGTTCCTTATTAGGGTTTTTTCCGTTATCTGAATGAAATGTTACTTTGCAATTCCAAGCACTTAAGAAACCTATTTCTGCACTTAACAGAAGACTAGACTAAATTGTGCAGAAGGCACCTTTCCTTCTGTTCCTAACTCTTTCCTTACTTCTTTTGTTTTTAAAATTTACTCAACACAAGAGTTAATCTTAATTTAAGGAGAGTTGTATTTTATTTTGCTCATTCTCTGCATTACTTGAGCAAAGGACCTTTGCATAGAAAGATATCCATTTTCAAGCATAAAAATGAAATGGTAAAAATACTTTTTTCCAATTGCAATACTCCACAAGAGAAAAAAAAAACTCCGTGAAATTAATTAATGTTTAGACAGTGATTATACTTTTCACTTTTGTACATTCTCAGAATGGAAAATTAATTGGTCCATTGACCTAAGATCCAAATTTCATTTATTTAACCTTCTAGAACTCTGCTAAATATATCCTCAGACATGTCAGTAGCAGTGTATGTCTATGGTTTTGCTAGTCATGCACTGCATGGTGTTGTGTTACCTCCGTGCTGTATTTTGAATCCCACACACATCCATTTCTGTAAAATGGGCAAATACTTTCCTTTGGGCTATGCTCTCTTAGACATTTCCTTACACTTGACTCTTATTCTCTTTGTTAAATACATATTTATAATTTAATAATACATTCCAAGAGTGATCACTTAAAGCATCAGGTACTTGGAAAGTTTGCAGAACAAAGTCAGTACATGTACACATTTCATGACCATTTGCCAATATACATTTTGTTTTTCTTGACCTATTCCTTGCTTTTACAGCTTAAAGCAGAGCTTTCCTAAGGGAAAAAAAGTGCTTCTTTTGGGGATTACCTCATAATTTGGAATGTTATCACTCGGACTACAGTGGCTGTTTGTCTCTTGCTGATTTTCCATTCCTTGAGAAGGTAGGGTTTGTGTCAATACTGTCCTACATTCCCTTGCAATTATTCTAATGTAATACAATTTATATCAAGGTTCTACATTCCCAGGCTTTTACACAGGAAAGAAAAAGGTGACATTAATCACACTATTGATATACCTCAAAACAGTGACAGGAATATGTCATCAAAAGAAGCCAATGAAAAAACTCCCCATTTCCAGGCAGAGGGAGGGGAAAAGCCTAAGGTATGTGATTATTTATACAGCTCATTTAGAATGATAATTTGCTATATACCTGGCCTGTTTTCTCTTTGATACAGGTAAAGTTCCTAAAAAATTCTGGTGATGAGGAAAAAATATTAAAAATCAATATGCAACATAAGACTTTAGTACAAGTCTTTTACTGACCTGTATTTTAACTAACTTTAACATTTCTTTAGTCTTACTGGAATGTCCGTAGTCAGTGGGCTGTGCATTCATAACAGTTTATGGTAAGAAAAAGAAGGTAGATGCTTTTTTGTGTGATTTCTTGGACTAGTCAAAGTTTCACTGTTTTCCTGTTCCCCACCCTGCCATTCCATAAACTGTCCCATCAATTTTGTGACATCTCATGCATAGGGTTATGCCAGAAAATCAGTGGGGCAAGAGGACTTTTCCCTGTCCCGCTCTGCAAGGCAAGTTCATCTCTCAGGGAGAAAGGAGAGATACCTCTTTCCACCACTTAGTTTTTGTACATGAAAAGAGTTATTTTACATTCCTCAGAATGGTTCCAGTTGTTAAGAAGGAGTTTTAGGAAAGCTGAATTAGTGGATGTAATGAATGTAGTAACCAATCCAAAGCATACTTCATTCCTGATATAGATCTACATCTCATCAATGCAACTTTATGTTTACATATGATAACACCTCAAAACCAAGTTACTTCTTCTGAGTATAGATGTCACTCTTAAGGTGAATACATTTGGCCCAAGTTTGGTTTTTTTTGACCTGTCAATACATTTTGCCAGAGACAGGGCATTCTGACAGTCAGGGAAGACAAGCTCATGGCTTTCAAGTAACAAAATGCCTGCTAGTAGTGCTTCTCAGGTTTTTGATGGGGGTGAGAGGAGCAAGGTTGGGATTTTATTTTCATTTTTGTAACAGAAGTTGAGAATAATTCTCCTGAAGGATGCTCAGCAGAAAGAATTGTGCCCATTCCAGGCAGTCTGAGCCAGGCAGACACTGCAATTTTTTTTTCTGGCAAGAAGCAGTGGTGACTCACTACATCTGCTGCCCCAGAAGGGTAGGAGACACAGGTCACGCTGTGGGCAAGCCAGAGGAGCATGTGGTCAGGGTGGGGATGCATCCTGGGAATCTCACTGACACTGCCGACTACACAGCTCAAGCCAGTAGCAAAGCCAAAGGTCTGGGAGACAATGACACTGATGGTTTAATATGAATTCATCCATCTGGGCTACTTCTTAGGCCCTATGGGTAACCCACAGATATAGCACTATAGCCTGGAGAGCCTGAGATTAAGAACCATGAAATAATTTCTTCAGATTGGAAAATAAAAGCCTGATGCCACGTGAATCTCTGCAGAGACTGTGTGTCAGTAGTCATTAATGTGCTACATATAGGTATCACAAGAAAATTTTCTACTTTAGAGAAGAACTAGCAAGGCTAACCTTTTAGCACTGAGAAATCATCAAGATAAAACATAAACTGGCAAATACCTGTGAACACTCCTAATCTGCAGGTGAGATATCCTCAAAACACTGTTGGTTAAAAAAAAGCACACCTATGAGAGAGCTCCACTCAAACTATTGCCAAAGAGTCCCAGAAACTTAAATTGATTTGACCTGACTTTATGATTTGTGTTACTTTTCAAACACATATTTTTCTTGCTGGAAACACTTTTTTGGGAGAAATGTAATGATTTTACTGCATTGAACCACAGGTTGTCAGTAGGTTAACCACAGATTTATGGCTGTGATAGGCAAATGAAGTGCACCAGCTTCCAGTGGATTCTGCTATCCCTGGAACTGGATTGCAGGGATGCTTGAGCAGACTCTGGCCAGCTGGGCCAGTGTGGCTGTGCAGATCCTCACGGATGTGATGGTGCTCCAAGATGGTGGGCTGAGCCCAGGGAGCCAATGCTGCAGCAGGGAGACCTCCCAGGACAGCAAGCACAGTCTGTGCAATTCCTCCTGAGAGTTCATCAACACGGTTTCACCCTCTTGAAGAGTTTGTTTCAAATGTACACAGAACAGATGAAGTTGGAAAGGACCAGTCTAGAGATCACCAAGTCATAGAATAGACTAACAGAGTAGAACAAGTTTAAAAGGACCTCCAATACCACAGATTGCAACTTTTAACCCAGCACTGGCAAGTCCACCACTAAACCACGTCCCCAGCTGTCACATCTACATGTTTTTTAAATACTTCCAGGGGCAGTGACTCAACCACTCCTCTGGGCAGCCTGTTCCAACGCTTATCAACGCTTTAGCTGAGAAGATTTTCCTTATATCCAATTTAATTCTCCCCTGGTGCAGTTTGAGGCTGCTTCCTCTCATCCCATTGCTTCCTGGGAGAAGAGACTGAGACCTTGCTAGGCCTCAGATAGCGAAAACCCGATGTTCTCCCCCAAATGGTGTAGTCAGACTTTGTTGTCTCTTTCTGTAAATATTTGCTTCGAGTTAAATAACTCAGAGGAAATCCACAAAAACTGTTAAAATCAACCAAAGCAGTTAAAGATCTGCTTTGAGATGTTCTGATTCACCAGCTGAACTGTAAAAAAAGTGGCATTTCAATAAATGAAATCAGATCGCCAGCTCCAGGCGATCTGAATGACTTGGCTTTTGGTGTGTGGAGGCATGAAGAACACCATCACTCCAAAGAGGGAAAGTCTGGCTTCTCTCATGACTGAAGGTCACTGTGGCCCAAGACAGAGGTACACCAAAGCATGGGCAGAACATCAAGTACACGAGCACTGCTGAGGGACTGCTCCTGAGCTGGGGGTGAAACCAATGTTAAATGCTTTCCTGGGCTTCTTCTTCACCTTGCACTTGTTTTAAAGGCATGAATTAATTTTTTAAAGCAAAAAACAATACTTCATTCTGTTGTAGGTTAATGTAAGAAGACGGGTTCACTTTATACACTAAATTAAAAAAGCAAATCTATCCTCAGTTTTCACCTGAAATTGACATTTCCCTTGTCCTCTTTGTGTTTAAATTTAAAAGTGGTAGCCTAAGGGAAGGCGTTTGAAGAATTCTGTGTTTATAAATGGTCTGTATTATATTTTATATATGTAGGCAGTAGCTATAGTCTTCCCTTTTAGGCCTGAGGGGAAGGCAGTGGTTTCCTGCGTGACAGAGCTGCAGCTCCTGTCTGTAGGCAGGTACACAAAGGTCCCTTTAAGTGCCTGCAAGGGGCGGTGAGATGAAACATGCCCACTGATGGTTAACAGATCTGTCCCTCAAGACTGCTTTTCACCGAACATGGCATTTGTTTACACTCAGCCAAAGCTTTTAGCATTTTTGGGCCTATAAGAGGATTTGGCTGGTAGCCCTGCTGCTGATTGTCATATTCCCTAGCTAGAAACGTCAGTTACCACTTCTCTTTCTTCTTCCGTTCATTAAACTTTTTGTATATTTTCTCTGTCTTTCCCAGGAATTAGTGATGACATGTTCCATTTGCATATTACTGTAGTTCTTCCAGGGGATGTGAGTGCACACAGAGCTTGCAGCTTTTAACCCACTAGGGATTCAGGGGACCAGGAGCAACATAATATCATCAGAATATTGTTTGTAGCATCTTGTGTATAAAAAAAAGCAGTGAAAAAATAAGAGCTGTTCAGCTGGAACTGAATATACACACATATTGCTTTTCTTTCATGACCTACCACTGAGCATTTTCTCTGCAGATGACAGGAAGGTATTTCTGGAAATCTGTCACAGTATAACTAACTGAGAGGATCTCTGAGCTAAAATTGTTTTAAAACTCTCCTTTAATTACTGTGTGGTGCTGAGCTGTCACCCTGGCAAAGCACCTGATTTCTCAGATTTGCCTTCACAGAGTTGTTGCTTCACACTGCCTGCCTGAGGAGTTATGATGGGCAGTCTCTGCTTCTCCTGTGCTCACAAACAGGGGAGAAACACTCTTCCCCCTTTTCTCAGGTATCACAACTTTCATAATTATACAGAATACTCTGCCATGCAGGGCTGAGGCTCAAACCACATAATTAAAACTTCAGTCATGAACAGACGATGTAGTCCAGCTGCTGCTGATTCACATTTTTTGGTTTCCACCCCAGAATGCTCTGTTCTGCCATTTCCCCCCCGGTTCATTCACAAACCCAGAGTTCATTGACAATCAGTTATTTACACAATCAAAACTGAGGAGGCAATAGCCTCGGGGAGGTGGGTAGGAGCAAGCAGCTGGCCATCAGTAGCTCTTGACTTAATTTGCCTACCATAATTGTCTTGGCTTGTTGCAACTGGGAACTGGATGGATTTAGCCATACCAAAACCATTTCACATACTTCTGCCTAGCTCAAAATTGTAAGCTTATCCTAGCTCATGAACTAAGTTCCTGTTGGTGCCTAGAAAAGAGACAAGCACCTCCAGAGGGAATTTCTTCTGTCTTGGGTGCTTTCAGAGCAGCTCATCTGACTCTGTCTCCCTGGATGATGGTAAAAGCTACAGATAAGGACAACCAGGCTATATGGGATTCCAGGGATTGAAGAAAGCTTCCAGGGATTGAAGAAAGCTTTCAAGATATTAACTTGCACAGATTTTAGTAACATTAATGAATACTGCAAGAGATTCATCTTCCTTCTTGATATGAGTCTTAGCAACTACTGTTAATTTCAAACCTGCATCAGGACAGGAAGCTTGCTGTCCATCATGCTCCCTGACATGTTTGCCATTCCCATTATAGCCATTAATCCTATGCTCAGAGTCAAGTTACCATATTGCAGATGTGTAGAATAGACTACCACAGAAACCTCAAATAGTTGAAATCCAGGGAAATTAAGTGCATTTTTAAGGGATAAATATGGTATAGATGTGGCAACAATGGCTCTAAAATAGATAACTCAGAGAATAATAGCAAGTAGCTATAACAGCAGGGACTTCATTTCATGCTGAAAAACCTGCCCTTATGAAAAATGTTACCAAATTCTCATACTAGAACTCCATTCAAGCAGGGCTACATCCACAGCAGTATCAATTAAACAATCAAAATCTAAGGCTGCATCACACAAGTTACCTATGCAGTAGTGAAATGTGCACGATCTTGCTCCCTGTCCCTCTCAAATGAGACTCCAGACAGCCTTTGACAAAGGCTCTGGCCTAGAGAGGCTGTCATTTATTAAAGACCCGCAGTAACCCCAGCTCAATTTGTGGCTGGCTCTTGGCTTTTATGTATGATGAATTAGAAAGTGGGGTGCTTCCTCCTCACACTACAGGTTTCATTTTACTCTGCTTTGTGAAAAATTCCTTCCTTTCAACCCACAGACCTGGAAAGCATTTCAAAGCCTGTCCTGTTCATGTGATAGTTTGGTAACTCCTCAAGAACTGGTGAATTTAAGAAGAAAGTTAAGAGTTCCCCATGTTCTATTCTGAAGCATATCTCAGGACCGCTTATGTTGTTTCCATTTTGTACCACTTCTGGAATTTCAGAGATCACTTCTTTGATTTTAGCTGGTGAAACAATGTAGCTACATTTCTAATAATTCATCTGGACCAGCTGACCACCTTCTCTGTCAGCATGGATACTGCAAGGGAAAAATCCATATATCAAAATCTTTCTTGAAAATGCCCTGCTGGACTGAGCTAATTTCAAGTATATGCTTACTTTTTTCAAACNCCTGTGAAGTAGTCCTTAAAAAAAAGTTCTGTAACTGTTTTTTTTAATTGCAAACTGTAAAGTGTGTGCCAGGCTGTACATCCTCCTGTTATCCTCTTGACAGTCCAGTGAAATCTCTCCTAGACACACAGCTGCTGTGGGATCCAGTTTCATTGGCCACTTCCTGCAGCTCTGTGCTGTTGCTGGGGGTCTCAGCTATTCTTCTTCCCCTCCTTTCAGTTCTCTCCCCCCTCATTTATTCTCAATGGAGTCATATACTGTAAGGTACATCAGCTCTGATGTCTCTTCTGAAAAGTTTTCAAAAGAACTGGTGCTCTTAAAACATGCAGAGATAAATGTATCTTGTTTCACCAAAGTACACATAATTGAGCAAAGTGGGAAGTTTCAGGCAATGGCCTCAGTTACAGCAGTAGCAGGGCTGCATTTGTATCTTGCATGTCAGCAAATTATTTACACAGCCCAAAAGTGCAATGAGAGCCTTGATGTAGAAGGGAAGGGACTGCCATAATTTTAGAGGAGGGAGTCACACAATTTCTGTGAAAATTCAAAAATTATAGCATGTGCTGAAACTGGCCATATTCTGCTAAGATGCTCTGCAAAGTTATTAAGTTGTACACATTTCACAGAGTGGAATTTGGCTTACTGTACATCATTTAGTAAGTTGTTTGCACTGGCTTGCTACCTTTGGATAAGGATGTTGTATTTGATCTCTTTCAGACAGAGGCTCTTCAGTGCAACTGGCCTTTCTTCATGACTGTACACTCTTAACCCAGTGGAAAGGGATGGCTTGTCAATGTTATGTGATAAGGACAGTAATGCTACTGATTTAACAGAAGCTTACATGTAAGAGCTCATATTTACAAGGCCTCTCCTCTTCATCCTTCCCAACACTTACAGCTGCTAGAAATTTTCTTATTTACATTTAACTTTTCAAGCTGAATTAGACTTCCGAAGGAATGTTTTGTCTTGTGGTCATTTATTTCTCCTTCTCCCATTCATTTACAAAGCATGATTGATTTATTTTTAGATGAACAAAATAATACTTTATAACAGATACTAGCATTCAATTTTCAAAACAGCTAAAGCTTCTAAGTATTTCTTGAATAAAGATTTGGATTTGGCACATAGGGAGTTTCATGGTCTGAAATCTTTCAGCATTTCAACAGTCTAGTGAAAGTCTATTTCCTTTTTACCAGATTATCACAGTTAAGTAAACGCAGCTTTTGTAGAAAGCACAAAGTAATTGTTTTTCTAACTATCTGCCTCTTAATTTTCTCCCACCTCTGTGCATGCTTATGTAAGTAACCTTAGAGGATGTTCAGTCTCTGAGGCTATGACAATTCTCGTAAATTAAAAAGTGGCAAGGAATGTTCCCAGGCACTGTGCTTCGATTGCATCTACTTCCAAATTTTAAAAAGGGTCCCAGGGATGGTTTTGGCTCATACTAAATATCCAGGCATGATCTGAGGATGGGAAAGGTATGGAAAGCCTTCCCAATGGCAACCTGAATGCAGGAACCTTGCTTTGAAGGGCAAGAGTGTGACAAAGGCAACCCAAGTACCATCTGTGCTTATTGCCAGAAAGTGGTTCCAAGCATGTTTATTTTATTAGTTCAGATACAATTTGAGTGGTATTAAGGTTCATCTACCTCTTTGGTACTCGAAGGACCTTTAAGGTACCTCTTTCATTTCAAAGAAACTGACAATGAGCCCACAAAAACTTTGATATACAAAGACACTTAACCAAGTAAGTAGTTCTGCGACAGTATTTCTCAGTGGTGTAACTCATACCCTTGAGGTCAGCTCCATCCTCATCATATCTCTGGGTTGAAGCCTAAAGTAACTTTGGAGTTGTCTGGCCTCACTGAAGTTGAATCTTCACAGGGTGGTCTCTTGTTACATTGTGAGAAGTATCTAAGGAGAAAGGCCAGTTCAGCCCAATTTCAAACATCAGGTCTTCTTTTAGTACAGCACTCTCTCTATCCACATGAAATATTTGGTTTCTGGCCATTTGTGCAGTTACTCTTGATCTAACCTACATGGTGTAGAAACAGGAAAAGGCACCAGCTGGTGGCTCATGTCACTTGTCTCAGAAGACTGATGACAGTACCAATTTAGCATCTTTAAAATAGCACAGCTTAGGGACACAAACCATATAGATGACAGCTGACATGTCTGAATCAAAACTTGCATGTGCCATTCACGTCTTAAAGATAAAACAGAAAGAGAGGAACTTTGTATCCCTTATTTTTACCATCTGAAAGCTCCATCTCTGATCTAACCCAGCTTAAGTTTCATTTGAGAGATGAGCAACAATAAAGACACCTCAAAGAGTGGTCTTGAAATGAAAGGCTTCTTGTGCATTAAGTACCTGACTTTTACATAGCTAAAATAGAATCCTACCTTTACTCCTTATGTGAGGATTTTTATATCTTTCAGGAAATTAGATGCTATTTCAGTTAGATATAATGGTTCTGGAGTAATTCAGTGAAATTCTGTGGTCCTTGTTCATATTAGAGGAATTTTACAATGCCTCTGTGTTTAAAAGCTACTGGCCCATGAAATCTTGCAGAGATGACACACACTGAGTGACAGAAGCAAGACTTAAGTAGGTAGACTATACACAGAGATGGCTTTGCATGGTTTTGCCCATCACAAACATATGGATCACATATTCAGCACCAGCATTTGACATGGCATCGTTTAGTGTTGGACAGCCTTTGTGCCAAACTGCCTTAATGACAATGCTGGTTTCAGTGCAGGGCTTGGTTCTCTTCATTGCTGCTTCATAACACTGTGAAGTGGTAACAGAAATTGCCATGACAAAAAAGGGATTCCCAGGAAAACAACAGAGCTTTGTTGTTGATTTATTCACATCAAGCTCTGGATGTGGTGACAACTCCAGCAGAATCAGGGTAACCAAGCACTCATTGCAGCAACTAAGTAATACAGCTCAAACCAAGAAGTGGTCATCTTGTGCTAGGATGGATTAGAAGAGCATCTGAGAAAGCTGACAGAAGATTTCAAAAGATAAATATTATTTACCACTTTTATCATCATTTATAAACAATGACAAACCTCAAAAAAATGAACTGTAAATCTTGAGAATCCTGAGTTCCTAGAAGTAGAGAAATAAAATCCAGAAAAAACCTCTGCATTGCCCATGGGGAAGCCTGTTGGTCAGGACCAAAGACACAAAGTTGTTATGAAGGGATTGCAGATAAAATAGATAAAATACCTCTGTCAAAAAAAAAAAAAAAAAAAAAGGGCAGCAAAGAAGAGTCTGGCTATTTATTCAGGCCAGAGGTAGCCCAGAATCATGCAGGCTAGCATGGCATTGCTATGAGGACCAGGCTGGTGGCCAGCCTCAGTGCCATGCAATTTCTGTGATGTGTTTGCAATCATTTCCATAACACCAGTTACAACAGGAGCAGACGGGGAGGTTGCACAGAGGTTACTTGGAGTACCTATCATAGTAACAGGATATCAGTCCAGCCTGATATAGTAGCAAGCACACAGTAATTAGTCTGGGTGTGAAAAAGCAGCCCTGCCAGAGTTGTATATCTTGACTATAAATAGGTGGGCACATGGACTTCTAGTACTTATTAAAGACATTTTACCTCCCCCACTATGGATTAAAACCATGCACCTTTAGGAAAAACCACCAGCAACTCTGTCAGACAAGGATTTTTAAGCCCAGAGACAACAAGACCCTCAAAGTGGGAAGCAGGAAATTTAATTGCTCCTTCTCTTCTCCTAGCCCTTCCCCTTGAACAATTTGTCATATCTGATTGAGGCTGGCTGATTTTATAGTGCAGATGACAGGTCTAGGCAGGCAGTGCTGCTTGTACAGTAGGACTAGGAGGGAAGCCCAGGTAAATCTGTGCCAGCTCATGAAGTTAAAACAGTTTTGCATATGAAAAGGAAACCATAACTAATTAACACCAGGCAGGTGGTCTAGCTGGAAAACTAAAATCCAAACTAGGTCACAAGGGAATATGGGATT
This sequence comes from Cisticola juncidis, assembly GCA_013400215.1. Lineage (NCBI taxonomy): Eukaryota > Metazoa > Chordata > Aves > Passeriformes > Cisticolidae > Cisticola > Cisticola juncidis. Next base: position 1,986,108 of record VXBR01003299.1, on the reverse strand, counting down.
TGGCAGATGAAACTGTAACTGAAATCATCTCCTAAGACCAGCCAAGTGAGAGCAGAGCCAACTACCCTTATGAAAAAAATGCCTGTGCTAGTCATTTCTGGGAAAAACAAGCCAAGGACAAATGACTGCAGCTCTCAGAATGAGCATGATTACATTTAGTCTTTAGGGCTTTGTTTCTAGAAGAGTTTTTGTTAAATGTTAATCTTATTTGGTCAGATTCACAGTGAGATCAAAATCAGTTTTCATGGTGCTTTAAGGGAATCAGCAGGGAAGATGATTGGGAGTATCAAGTACTAAAACAAAGGGAAGGGTGTGAAAACTTATGTCAAATTTTGGCGGGACTCAGAGGAAGTAATAGAGCTGGCTGAGTTATGAAAGCAAAAGCAGATACCAGCAAAACACAGAGCTGGCTATGTATCAACTTCAGTATCAGGGACTGTAACCAGAATGGTGGGAGAAGATGTTGTTTGGAGGAAAGAAATGGAGAAAGTGAGATTTGTGAGGTGAAAGATTCTGCCCTTTTACTGAAAATAATGACTGAACAAATACAAGCACAGCGTCTTAAAACTTACCACGAGTAGTGTACGGACTTTGGGAAACTGAACACCCGGATCACACGTTCCGTTGGTGGCCTTTGGGGAAACAGAAATGATTCCATCCCCCCAAATTCTTGAAATGTAATCCTATGACATACCTAAATGTTAAAGCAGACTGACAGAGACTGACCCACAAGCTAAAGGAATAGGTGATAGGTTTGGACTTTTAAAAGCTTTCAAGAGCTTGCAAATGTGTAAGGTAACAGCATGGACAAAGTCCCAGCTATTCCTGCTGCTGCAGGTAGATTATCCCACTCAACTGTACCTGTGGTCAGAATATGTATACTTCTCCAAGTGAAAATCTTGAGCTGTGCATTTAAAACACACACACAATAAAACCTGTAAGATCAATTGAGTGTATTTTAAAGGTGTTCTTTGCCAAGCAATTCAGTGAAGAGCTAATTGTAATCAGCGAGCAGGAGAAGTAGCTCTTTAGCTTTAATCAGCCTCATGGTACCATTTATGCCTTCTACTATAAACACTATTATGGTAATTCTATAACAATTCTCATTCATGCTTCACTAAGATCAGGATGGTTCCACTTTATGCTGCAACGCTCATGTGCAGTCACTCACATATGTATAGCATTAAACACATGCCTAAAATATGGAGGCCCAAGTTTTTAGCTGGTCAGTAATGGTGTAAACTACTGCTGCCAGGTAAAGCCCACACACTTGCATGAAATCCCTGCCTTTCAAATATTTTTTAGCCATATTAAATATGTACAAGGCAGGGCACAAAATGTTAAGGGATCACAGTTTGCTTGTAAAGAAATTCTGGGACATGGAATGATACATTCTGCCAGATCAGAGTACTCAAAGACTGAACTGTCCTCATTTCTCCATTGCCATCTCACTGGACCTTCTCTGAGCCTTCAGCTCCATGCTGTGCAGGCCACCCAGGGTAAATGAGCCCAGATAAACTTCAAAACTCATCAGCATGGCTTGAGTTAATCCATTAACTCTGCACTGAAGCAGATTAGGAAAAGCTCCCTGTGCTTGCTGCTGAGACTGTGTTGGCATATCAAACATCTGTCAGGGTGAGCAACATCTTCTGGCACCACAAGGTTTGCAAGGTAAATGTGTCATGTGTAAGAGAAATGACCCTAAACATAAAAACTAGTTCTTCCATTAGGAGGACAGAAACGGGAAGTGATTTGTCACAAAAGGCTTAGGAAACTATTTCATCTGGAAGACAGCAGCATGGAAAGCAAAAAAAGTTAAGACTGAGAGAACGTAGAAAGGGCAGAGTTGATACCAGAAGTTAGAGTGGCAGCATGAATATATTTTATAGCTCTTAGTGCATGAGAAGAGCTGTCAAGCTTCTGTATCAGACTGGGAATAGACTATGCAGGAGCTAGAATTCATTTCACCAAAGGGGAAGTTTAATCCCCCTTTCATATCATGTTCTTACTAATTAACTGCTCCCAAGACATTGCCCTGCTAACATCTTTTCTTGTGTCCCTCCAAAAGTTTTCCGTTCATAAAAATAAGCAATTAAAAACAAAACAAAACAAAAACAAACCCCCAAAAAAGAGTCAAGTCTGGCAAACAAGCAGCCAGAATCTCTTTTCTTCACACATTCTACTTTAAGCAATAAACTGTCCTTCCAACAGGCAATATTGGATAAAGATATTTATAAAAGAGAAAATATAAATATAAAAAGAATATTCTCTGAATAGGAGCTGAACCAGCTGAATGCCATTATTTAAAAGCTCCATACAACCCCTGACCTGCTGCAGTAAACTGTCTACTCAAATAATTTGGGAGTCTTCTATAGTTTGGGCACAGAAGAATGATGGACTAATTGATACAGTCATCATAATCTCTATAGAAACATTTCTCATTGTCTTGAGGGAAACATATCTGAATCTGTAAGAACCTTTATTACTTATATTAAAATTATTCTCTTGGACAATTATGATATTGATTTGGGCAATGTAGACTTGGGCATTAAGTTGAAACCAAGCTATTAAAAAACCACCCTGAGGTGATTTTTGTAAAACTTTTAATTATTGATTTAAATAAAACATCAGTTGTCTTTTAATGAAATGTGTCCCTGCATTCAGCCTTTCCCTTGGGTTTTTGAGGTGTGCTCAAATGAACACTCAGAGACAGCTCTGTTATTATCATTTTTACATCTACAGTGCCAGATAAGTACTTGTAGCCTAGAGAGGGACAGATAGTAGTCTACATATGCTTGGACTCCTCAGCAATGCAAATGAATATCACAGGAAAGAGGCTTTAGGAGAATGAAATAGAAGAAGGTCAGTGTTTGGCTCCCACAGAGCAGAGCTGATAGTCTGTGCTGCAAACTCACTGCATGGCTACAGGAAAAGCCAGGTGCTTTAACAGGAATGTCAAGTGTTCAGTGTGGGTCACCTATCAAACTCTATTCCTGGACCAACTGCAGGCAGGGGCCAGACCTGAAATACTCCCAGACTACAGGAAAGGAATGCCCAGGGCTAGACTATTCTTCTGCCAGGGTGCAACTGCTGTTCCTATGGCAGAGAGCCCAGGCATACTGAGAATCCCATTACGGCTTTGTTGTGCATGCAGTCCAAGGGAAGGCAAAATGGCCTGGGAATCACATTATGGAACTTCACGAGATTTGCCTTAGATGCTCCCATCCCTGTCAGGGCACTTGTTGACTGCATATGTTCAGGGCCCTGACTGCTGTCAAGGACAAAGACAGCGTGGAGACATCCCCTGCTTAGTGGAACAGGAGTGGTCCTTGGCAGGAAGAGGTGCTTCACTGTCATAAAGCATCTTCTCTGTCTTTAACTAGCAGCACAGTGACAGGGTAACATCTTTGTTATCAGAGTGCTGCAAAGGGTTTTGTAAGCACTTAAAGTGAAGACCCTGGGAGGCAAGAAATATAGGCTTGGATGATACAAGGGCTCCTGCTGGACTTGGCCCAAGGCACACTTGGGGTGAAATAGGTCATCCCATTGGCCTCGCTGGGATTTGGGTAATGCCAGTTTGGCTCCCTGACCACCAGGCACAGTTTGTACTGTTCATGCAGATTATGTTGTTACCCTTTTCAGCTTAATTATCTATGCAAAAA
>VXBR01003299.1:1962288-1982440 GCA_013400215.1 Cisticola juncidis | reverse complement strand
AAAAAAAAAAAAAAAAAAAAATGGAGGCATGAAGGTTATTCTCTTTAAGAGGAGAAATTGATGATGCAATCAGTTATCTTGCATGCAGTTCTCTCTGGCTGCAAGCCCTGTGTTGCTAAACCCAGGTAATATTAAGCAGTAGGAGAAATCTTTGGTTTTGACCAAACACATTAACATTTTGAGCATGATCTTACACCCCTGTGAGTAGAGGCACAGTTCTCTTTTGAGAGGCTGTTATTGTTTATTTCACACACTTCCACACAGGAAATTCATAGTTCTTTTCCAGCCCTCTTGAAGGAAGGGTGGCAGCTTAGTCCACTTCCTTCAGTGAATTTGTGCCCAGCTCATTTCAGTCTGCCTGTTTCACTGCAGCCGTTCCTCACATAGCATGATTTTCTCCCTCTATTGTTCTTTCATTTGGTATCAGATTTTCTGCAAATTTTTTGTATTTTATGCACTATGAAAATCAATAAAACAGATTGAACAATGATAGCAATGGAGAGACTGCAGCTGTTTCATTTTAAGATGCTTTTAATCTCCTTTACCACAGCCAACAACACACCTTTCAGCAACAGCAATTACCAGGACAGATGTACTGTCCTCATCTAATGATAAATAACTGAAAGACCTATTCAGCTGCAGCATTGCTGTCAAAATCTGAGTCCATTTGCTGAAGCTCCTACACCAAAATCAAGGAGTGTCTGTGCAGCATCACCTTCAAACACTCAGATCTATGGAATCATTCCATGAAGTGACAGAAGCAGTGCAGTCCAGGCCCTTTCCATCTTTGCTTATCTGCCTGGGGACACATGGGAAAGTTAAGGCAAACAAGCTCAAGGTGGGAAGTACTGCACCTAAATTATAGCATGCTAATCCCTTCCACAGATGCTCTCATTTAGGTGTAAAATGGTTTAAGGTTATTGAAATTCCATGCCACTGGGATTTATTTACATTTCCTGCAGGAGGCTGTGGTTTGATGTTACAAAATGGACAATAGTGATACCAGCTTAAGAGAAATTTCCCCAGTTACAAAAAGAACAACAAACACCCTCAAAAGACCCAAAGCAAAATATGGTCAAAAATATTTTTAACTGATTTTGCAACCACATCAGTTTGCCAAACTTATTCACAATGAAGTCACACAAATAGCATGCTAGAAGCTCTCCTTTTCTTTCTGATAATGTTTGTTCTGGAAAAATTGAGGGTTTATGTCCATGTTTTACTTTTAGAAGTTAAGGATAGTCCCACTGTAATCAATTTTTTTCAGTTCTGCCCTATTAACTAGCGCAGTAATTGCAAAAGTGATTTCAAACAACTGTCTGAATTAGCTAAATATGTACATGCATAGTTAAGGAAGAAACATGGGAATGTCTATTCAAAAATTTCCCTCGTCATCCCGTACTTCTGCAAATCCTTTAAATATTTGCACAGTTGTCATGAAGCCTAACACAGAATTTGTGAATAATATGAAGTCAGTGGATTCTCCCTGGTTTGTGAGGTACAATCAAAGAAGAATAAAGCTCATTTACTGAGATTGGTGCATTTGGTCAGTAGGTACGCTGGTGTGGTAAACAGAAAATACCTGGGATTACAAGTGTCTGAAAGCAGTCTTCTAGCTCTGGGGCCTGTGTGGAGATAGGAAAGTTAGGGACAGAAAGAGAAGACTTGGAACCAAAGCGTGAATGAATTCCTACAAAGTGGAAGGAAAAAGTGTGAGACTCGTTTTGAGTTGTAGTATTTAAAATCCCCCTAGGAGCTCCAGCAAATGGGCTAGGATTTGGTAATCTGAGGAATTAGACCTGGAAGTGATTTCTTGACATGGGGATGGACCGGGACTTCTTCCTGTAGTAGGAAAAACCTCAGTAACTACAAAAACACAGTAGGAACTACTGAGTAGGAACTACTGCCCAACCAAATAAGAGACAATGATCTTTATTCTGCACTTTTCTGTGGTTGGACACATTGGATATACTGACAGATCTGCTGTGGAGGTACCTGGGACAGTTCAGAGGTAATAATCTCCATTTCTAAAGAATGAGTCAATGCAATTTCAGTGCCTCTTAAAGAGTTTGAAACTCTTTAAAATTTACTTTCACTAAACTTATTGTCCATTTAGGATTACATCAATATTAGTCAGTAGCATTCTTTAATAATAAACTAGAGTCCAGATCTCTGGCAAAACTCACCTTGATCTGTATTATCATTTAGACTGCACCTGAAAACCTCATTAATTTAAATAAGCAATAGAGACTGAAATAAAATTCCATTGATGCTTAATTCTGCAATGTGGTTTTGAAAAATCTTTCTTCTTTAGCCAGTCTTATGTTACATGCTGGATGGTTTTTGCTTTGACCACCTCATAAAAAAACACTCATAAATACTTTCATGTGTTATTTAAACTAGCGGTACTCCCTGAGGCACCATGCTTTTATTTTTAAAAATCCTTTGTGTATTCCTAAAGCATTTCTAAACCAGTAGCAGAGGTAAATGTGTATTTTAACCTAGGAAAGCCGTAGGCTGTCAATATTAGAACACAAAGTTTCTTACTCTATGCTGATAAGAATAAAACATTTTTAGCAACTTCCACTTGATTTATGTGCATTCTTCCTAAGAATCAGCAATTTCTGATTATGAGTGAAAGTAGCTAAAATAAACATAAACTCCCCCAACCCTTGTCTGGACATCTCAACTACCAGGTAGCCAATCATGCTTAAAGAAAGAGAAAGAAAAAGAGGTTTATGAAGAGCTGAGAATTCCATTTAATAAGAGAGAGAGAATAGTGGCATTAGAACTGGTCTAACGATACTGGATTTGAACCAGCTTTTTCTGTAGAAGAATTTCTTTTTCCTCCCCCACAGATCATATAATAGTAAACCTTTCAAACACCTTTACCATTCAGCTAGCACAGTAGCTCTAGGATTAAGTTCCAGTTCAAATGTGAAAGGCTCTGGACTGTAATTATCTTCACAGTAGCCAACATGGGAGCCATGGTCAGGAGCAGAAGTGGAATTAGGAACTTTGCTTGTAGGAAGTGGAAGCTTTCTCCTCAAGACACGTTACCAAATTCAGTGAGAGGTGAGGTTTCTCCTTCCCTGAGGAACCACCAGCCTTGAATTTAGAGGGGTGGGAGAACAGGAAATATCATCTTCATATATTTTTGTTGTGTTGTTGATGCCTTAGGAAGGCTGACCTGAAACATAAATTGGACTAGAGAATAGAGAATGGACTAGAGCTAGAGAATAAAGTAGATATTTATTGAAAGACCTTTAGGGTACACCTTGGGCAGTACAAGAGCCTGACCAGGGCTACATCTAAGGTAGACTCAGAATGGTCACAAAAATGGATGACTGGTCACAAGATCTTACACTTTTATAAATTTTAGTCTATTTGCATATTGGGGTTTAATCGTCCAATTGCAGCTTCAGGTTGTGAGATCCCATCCTTGTTCCTTCCTTCAATTCACTGTTGTTTATGCTTTTGGGCTGAAAGTTCTACTCATTGTCCTTAGTCTTCAGCAGGAAAAGGATTTGTTTTGTCTGCCTGTTCTGTGAAGAGAGCTTACTAGCACCTAATACAAGGCTCTACTAGCACCTAATACAAGAACTACATCCCTAGGCAGCACAGAATCTGAAAAACATGAAAGCTAAAACTTAAGGCATCATTGTCACAAAGGATGACCATTTTCCCTACCTTTTATTGCACCCTACACATCACTTGGAAAGCTAGAATTGTGCCACAGTGCCACCCTCTAAAGGGACACAGAATTTCACCAGGAGAAGGAGAGTTGGACTGTCTCTAAACCATCAAGAAGTCTGACTCACTGGGATCTGTGGGGAGTAAAGAAAATAAAACAATTGAAATAGAAATAATATTACAAACTAAAATAAAAATTTACATACAATAAAATATGGACATCACCAAAATCATTTGACCATTTCATATGCTGGAGAAATGCACAATATTTCACATCTGTAATCTTTCCATTGTCCCAACACATGTATGTATGATGTTTTCCTTACTAAGAGGTAAGAGACATCAGATACAGTCAATAAGTCACCTACCTCTCATGACATGGGGAAATCAGAGGATACAGTCTGGCTGGCCTGGACACTGGAGCTGTGCTTTCACTCCTTCCAATACACTGCTGTTGACTCTCAAGATACCAGCTCAAACTGGAAAATGTATTTCCATGAGGTGCATTGGAGGAAAACAGTTGATAAGGATAAGGGCTTTTTCCTGCTGGCTATATTCATACTGTACTTTCCTAGGCAGCATCCAGGGGATGCACATGCTGTACAACTCTGCACAGGGTTCAGTGTTCCAGCTCTGGTGCTGCAGGGGCTCAGCTGCCCCTGCAAGAGCTGCTGAGGTATAAGAGAAGATCTGAGATATAAGTGAGAACCTCCAGTTCAGAGGAGGGTCATACATGGCTGTGCTGCCATCAGATAAACCTGGCTGCTCCTGCCATGGTGCACTGCTCACTCTCCTCTCCAGAGGACTGGTTAAGCCCCAGCCAAATTATGACAAGATATTTCAGCTGACATACACTCTGAAATGAACCACAGATGCTGGCATGGCATGCCACCTGCTCTCAAAACCAAAGAACACCTCCTAGCCTGCCTGGTCCCTTCTCCCAGACTGCTGCCTGTCTTTTAGTGTCTGAGAGACAAGTAATGAGTGATGTATTTCCATCGGTTATGTTATTCAGCCTGCTTTTTAGCCTAGCCCAGCCTGGCTTAGTCTTTTATTTTTAAATATCCAGAATGTTTGTTATACACCACACATCCTCAACTGCTCTTTAAATGAAGGAATGGTAGAATGCTTGCAAACTGATGCAGACAGCATCTGGCAAGCTTAAATGCTATGGCAAAGGAGCAGACACCACAAGTTATGTTTGTGGGCAGAGGTTTTTACCATTATCCTATTTGGTTATTTTGGGTCTTTGGTGTTTTGCAGCTGTCTTGATTACTGTTACTAAAACATGATTCTTCTAGATTTACTGTCTGTGCTACAGACCTGAAGATTTGGGGAGTTCTGGCAGAACTGAACATCAGTGCTGGTGGATAAATAAAATGACATGGTTGCACAGATTCAACATTTGGCTATGTAGTTTGAAATCATAGCAGTGTCTTTCACTTATATTTGTTTGCCTTCCTCTTTTGAAGCAAAGAAAACTACAAACCACTGTAGATTTACAAGAATATAGAAGGATATCAGAGTTGGTTACAGTCTGACTGCTATGGCTCCATAGCTTAATTTTTCAATAGGCTAGATCACTAACATCACACTTAATGTATGTTTTGGAGAGTTGATGATTAATTTTATTTATAAACTCAAGGCAGTTATTTCTTCCTGGCATTGTTATCTGTAGACAGGCTTAAATTTTGCACGCTGTTGTTAAGTATCGTAGTGAGTTTGAAACAAAGCCTTTCTTTTATCCATAGATATAAATATATGATATTCTGTTTATTTTGCCCAGGCTGCCTTTGGGAATCATGAAGAAAAAACAGAAAATTCTCCTTCAAGTGAAGATATAAAATGAAAGAGACATGAGGACCTGACATGATACTCATTAACTTGATTCCAATTTAGTTAATAGGAATCCAACCTGTGTAAAAGAGATAATATGCCATGACAAGAATACACAGCTCTGCCATTTCATGTTCTTGCAGCATTACTACAACAACTGTGAACACGGGGAATTACTATTACATAATATCAAAAGAGGTATGGACTCTCAGATACATGAAGTAGGGCTGTATTTGAATAGCTTGAGCCCAGCTGTGCCAGATCAGGCTCTGCATACCTGGTGTTGAGGCTGTTAAAATGGGCACAGAACCCTCTGCTGCTGCTCTGGTGCTCCATTCATGGTGCCACCTGATATAACAGAAAAGCAGGTGATGGGTGGCTAAAATACCAATTTCTGCATAAACATGGAATCAAAACAGAGTATCTGATGATGGGTGAGGAGAACATGTGGTGGCCTTGGGTCCATTTGAGAATTCCTCATATCCACACTGATACTGACCACAATTGATGCTAGAAGTAAAATCCAAGTGGCAGGGAATGAAACACATATTCTAGGGAATGCTTGTTTCATGTATTTCGGCATCTTCATGTGCCAGTTCTGCCACAAAAATGCTGCATCTTAATTAGCTTTTCTCTCTTTGTTACCCTTCTCAGATTAAAAATTATTTCATTTGGTTATTTAGGTGGATTAGTAAACCTCAAGGCCAAAATCCAAATCTCAATCTCTCCACTGAATTGTGGAAATAATGGGATTTAACCTCAGACTGCAGCTGTCCCTCATTTTGATTCAAAGTATGTTTGAAGGGGGTCTACTTTCCATTTCCATTTCCATTTAGAAAGGAGTGGATTAAATTTTTTTTTCCATTTATGAGAGCCAAAATCTCCCTATACTTTAGGCTTCTGAATGAACAGAATGTCAACCCACAAGTCTAAGGAAGTGTAATTAACAGACTGATTTGAAGGCAGCATTCTTAGCTCATATTCAGAATCATGTTACACAATGAAGCATTTACAATGGTCTATTCTTCTTTTACATAACAATTAGGTCATAATTTCAAATAAGATTTTTATTTCTACAAAATTGCTGGCAATTAGTTTGTCATCTGGATAGTAAAACCATCTGTCCAGAATTATTCCCACCAGGAAACTGAGGGCTTAGAAATCCCATGTACTTCCACACTTTAGAATGATACCACAAATATTCACCAGAAAGCCACTGTCTAAGAACTAAACCAAGTGCCTTGTGGAACAGACTCCTTTTGCCAGCATGTTTTCAAAATTACTAGAATGGTTTTAGAAACCTGACCAGAGACAACACAACCATTCAAAATCCTGCCAGAGACCTACAAAAGGTTTGAACATCAGACTATATTTGGTACAGATGAAAGAGTAATTAGAAGGCTGTGGAAAATATTAGTATCCAAATTGTAATTTTTTCTCCACATTTCAGGTGCAGTATTCTCCATCTCAGAAGAGAAGGAAATTCATTACATACTATTATGGAAGTGTTAAATAGCTTCTGTCTCAGATGTCAATGTTTAAAACATTGGAAATATCATGAAATATAGAGGAGGACATTGCATGGATTAAGACAAAGTTAAGATGGCAAGAAGAAGGTCATAAAAGATCAGTTCTTCACAGACAAATGTGGGAGAAAATATGTTAAAAAAATAATAAAAAGAAAGGCAAAAAAGAGAAGCATGAGATCAGTATCTTCTCTCATCACCCAGTGTCCCAGCTCAGGACTTGGACTGCTCAGCAGGAAGGAGGATAAACACCAAACCACATTTCCAAGCAAAACGTGATTCAAGAACTAAACAAAAGCCTCCAGTCAAAGCTCTGGCCTCAGGCTGCCATAGCACTCATCAAGTTTGTCTTGCTCCTATTCCTAGTAGAAAATAGAGCAAATATTAAGCAAAGAGGCCAGTAAGCTTTAGGGGTCTGCTACAGTTACCAATCTGCACCATTGCCCATAACTTTAATTGAAACCAAAGCGCAACCCAATGTCTGGAATTCTTAATAGACAGTTTCTGTTCAGGTTTTGATGGAAATATAATCTTTGACTTCAAGGAATTCCAATTCTGATTATATGTAAGAAAGAAAATCCCCCCAAAATTATTCAGAAACTGAATTTCTCATCTGTCATTTCACACACATCTGTTGCCTGTGTCAAGCAATAATACCCAAAAGTAACAAGGGCACCTTCACTCCCAAGAGGTACTAACATTGGCTCTGTTACCTTCTTAGCACACCCATCACATGGTTTGGTTCTTCTGCAGGGGAATGCCCAAAGTCAATCAGCAGAATCTCCAGATCTGCTGATTTCCACAGCTACTGGAGCAATGGAAAGAGGAATCAGGTGGCATAAGAGCAAGTACTTGAGAAATTCTGGACAAAAAGATTACAGAATTTCAGCTGGACTATAGAAATATCAAAAAGAATGCTGATATTCATAAGAACTGTTTTTCCCCCCCTGTAACTGTTAATTTTAAAGGGGTACTGCAGCCTTCCTAATTTTATTTTGGTGAGCTTTCCTTGTCTTCTAGAAATCTAAGTATATAGTTCAGGGTTATTTTTTTGTTCCAACTCTCCTTTAAAAACTTTGTCTTAAAACAAAAGGGGTCCAGGAAGGGTCCTACTGGGTATAAATCTGTATAGTTTAAATTGAATTTCAGACTCTCATTTTATAAGAAGGTATCAGGAGCAGTCTGAGAGGGTTTACCTGCTGTGTAGTGGAAATATTACTGGGCTGACCCCCTGTGACCCCAGATCAGTGACAAATACCAAATGGCATGTAAGTAGACCTCTGATATCTATGACACAGATGCTCTACTGAATTTTAAGTGAGTCACATATAAATAATGACTGCACAGATAGATTTAGGAGCTGGAACATGAATTTAATGCAAAGTTAATGATCCCTTCTGGAATTATAGCATTTCTTGAGGTAAAGGGGAATGTAATGGTTTTGTTTCTATTCAGTTGCTTGTCTTGGTACTGAGAACTGTACTTGTTTACTCTGGAGAGGTGTTTTGCTGGTTTTGGCTGGGATAGAGTTAATTTTCTTCACAGTAGCTTGTATGAGACTGTGTTTTGGATTTAGGCTGAAAACGGTGTTGGCAATTTGGGAATGTTTTAGTCACTGCTAAGCAGTGCTTGCACAGAGCCAGGGCCTTTTCTGTGCCTCACTCCACCAGCGAGCAGCTGGGGATACACAGGGAGTTGGGAGGGGACACTGCTGGGACAGCTGATCCCAGCTGACCAGAGGGCTATTTAGCACCATATGGCATCATGCTCAGCATATAGATGGGAAATGAAGAAAGAGAGGGATATTTGGAGCAATGGTGTTTTCTCAAGTCACCATTATGTGTGATGGAGCCCTTCTTTCCTGGGGACAGCTGAATACCTGCCTGTTCATGAAACTGTGAATCAAGACCTTGTTCTGCTTTGTTTATGTGCACAGCTTTAGCTTTACCTCTTAAACTGTCTTCATGTCAACCAATGAGTTGCCTCACTTTCACTCTTCCAATTCTCTCCCCCATCCAAATGTGAGGGGAGTGAGTGAGTGGCTGCATGGGGCTTGGTGATCTGCTGGACTGAAACCACAAGAGGAAGCAAAACACGTATTCAGTACACCCAGTGGATTTTTCTGAGGAGAGCTAAGGGCATTGCTGGATTCGGTGGTGGGAGCATATGCCTCAGAAACAGAAGCCCTGATTTATGTGCCAGCTCCCAGGACTTTCTGTACTTTGCATTAAGCAGCTACAGAGAGGCAAAGTGTCTTTGCTCTGCAAACATCATCCTTGTGTGCTTCACTGAGAGCCTGCACATTTGCACTGCTCTTTTCTTCCGCTCCCACAGAACTCCTCCAGTTCCCAGAGACAGCAGGCAGCCTCCCACATAGCTCTGGATAGGGTTGGTTTAAAGTCACCTGTATCCTGTGTAAGTGGTCACTCATCACTAAGCTTCTACAGAGAGGGCGAAGAGTGGGTACCGCACAGGACAGGACAGCTCCTGCAATGCTCCTCAGCATGGGCAGCCTCCTGTCCTGCCCAGGAAAGGATTCCAGCCACCAGTTAGGGGGCAAGGTGTGGTGTCCAAGCTCCTGGTGAGGGTAGGATTTTGTGCATAGCTCTGGTGTCAGTAAATGGGTTCAGCAGCTCCTCACTGAGGTTCTCAGCTCTCTCCATGGACAGCATGCGTGACCAGCCGAAGCCCTGGATATCCTGCAGGTGGCCAGCCACAGTGACACTTAGCTTTGCTGAGCCTGAGTCCTAACAACTCCTGGGTTATTCTGTGGCAGAGCCAAGAAACTAATTTGCCTTCTTAAACATAATTTTCTCCATTCTAGACAACTCAGCATTCTTCTTCACTCCTTGCTTTGTATTATTTTCTCCCAGATTTATTATCCTACATTTTTCAAATCAATTTATGTTGTATTTCCACTTTTTACCTTCTCTGCACTATACCATCTATCACTGCAGCCTCAGCTATCAAACTTAATGTGATATCTAGATCTCACTTCACGTCCATGTCAAATTTGACATGATTTGGCTATGAATCAAATGAAGCAGACTGGGGCTTCCTTCCCAAATGATTCAACTCCCACTTTAGAAAACAATGCACCTGTGCATAACACTGGAAATAGCACAGTGTCAAAGGCCAGCCTTCAGGAAGCTGTAGAGAGCAGTCCATGCAAAACATGTCAAAGTGAGGGTGAGAAACAAAGCCCAAGCCACAGATACCTCTTCCCAATCGAAACACTGCCAGCGCTGGTGAAGTGATGGGAAGGGCACATGGCTAATAACACACTTGTACCTGTGTCTGACTTCCATGTTAGCTGGCAACATCATGTGGCTTCCGTGAGAGCTGGCATATCTGCATGTGGCTTTAGATAAATCCAAATATTTGGTTTTTCTCCTGCTGTTATTCTATTACCATTAGCAGGAACAAACAACCACTCAAAAACCAGAAACGGCAACATAGAATATTAGTAAGAAACAAACAAAAAAATTTCCCTAGTGTATCAGAACTGGTGAAAGTTTGTTTATACTCACACAAACTGAAATGCTGACAGTTACAAAGATGGATTACTTGAGTAGTCAAATGTAAGAACTTTATTTATCTTTCACAGCTTTGCTGAAAAACAAGAGTAAGGGGCATTTTCTATTGCAAACCATTTGCATGAAGTCACTTAGGCAACAGGTTCAATGATGCACCATTTTAATTTTGCTGTCATAACAAAGCTTGGCAACAAATATGTCTATCTATATTTTTTGTATCTAGCTATGTATCTACATGTATGTATATATATGTATGTGTATGCATGTGTGTGTATCTATGCACATATATACTACAGAGAAGTTCACACAGTTAATAATAGGCTGTGGAGGGAATTCAGGACATGTACTCCGGACATTTCCATCTTTGCCGCGTCCTTTCTGGCACATGAAGGTGCATGCCAGCTGTACAGAGGTAATGGGGACAGGGCAGGAGTTTCAGGAGCCAGAAGAGGGGCAGCAACCAGCCCCCCCTTGATTTACACCATCCTCCCCTGAGGCCCACACTGAGCTATGTGCTCTTGTTCAGATGCTGTGGTCAACCTGCCATGACGCCATGAAGCTGGTGGGATGGGGTGCACAAGAGACTGTGGGACCTTTCACTGGTCCCTTGTCCCATTGAATTCCTGGGCATAACCTTGAGCAGCTGCTGGAGGCCCATGTAAGAGTTCTGAGTACTCCACTCAGTGACCCTTCCTGGTTACTTGCAGACCCTCTTTGCAGTTGCATCCTTGTAACCCTTACACCTCTTCTCTATGTGGTTTTTTTCCAGCCTGGGAGATTATTGTTTCCCCCTGGATTTTCCTATTTTCTTCCAGCCCTTGGCCTTTACAAGACAGCTGGACAGTTTGGGTCAAGCCAGTCCCTGGTGAAACAGAGAATGGCAAAAGTGACAGCTGTACAGCCTTGTCATGGACATAGAACAGGAAGATTGGCCTCTCCCTTGGCATATGACTCAAAGAAACATGTCTCTTGATACCCATCCTCTACTTATGTTGCAGGGCAGAATTCAACACTGAGAGAAGCAGAAAACTGAAGGAAAAGGCAAAAAACAATTTCTAACAATATTTTATTGGCTTGCATTGCAAGCATTTTTAAGACAAAGGTACTACTCACTGAGCATGCATGCCAATCATGAAAGACATAAATAATAATAGTTACTATTTTTAATTTCACTTTCTCAGCACTACCTCAAAGTTACATGTGTGTTATTCTTAGAACAAAAACCATTACAGCTGAACATTTTTATCTGTGAGCATCTAAGAAATGGGAACTTCAAGCAGTACTGACAGGTTTCAAAAAGTAGACCCCAAGTCTGTAAGATGCCTACATGATCTCTCCTTCATTGTATAGGACTCCTTGCTTTCTTTTTGTTTTAAGAAGGGTTTCCATATGATGCTCTTTAAAAAATAATTATTTTTGTGAATATTTAGTTGCTCAGAAAGACACTGACTTCAGGGGGCATTTAAGTGTTTACTTCATCAGACTAATGTCTACTATCATGCTATGCTGAAAACACACAGTTCAACTCTGAGTATGCAACTTCCATGGTGTGCCAAGTATGTAGAAGCAGGTCTTGGTCGTGGTTTTGCTTCCATTTGTTAGGTCTCACTAGACCAAAAAGTGAGCATCAGGAATAACCAGGTGGCAGTCAAGGACCTCACTGATGGGCAGAGGAGCAAAGAGGCATCTTCATCAGACCATGTGTGTACAAAGCACCTGGTATACAATGGTGGTCACTGCCACTCTTCCCAATTTAAAGGGCAGCCTTGCTCTGTGCTTGGAAAACTTAAAATGCCAGTCCTGAATTTGCAGATGTTCAGGCCTGTAAAACCTCAGACAATGGGACTTGTAGCCCTCAGTGAGATGTCTGAATGGCAGACTCATCCATTCAGCACATGGATTGCTTTGGATGACAGAGGCACCATGAAGTTCAAGCATTTGGTGTGAGTCACTTAGAGACATTTTTCCAGAACACCACGGCTTTATTCTGCACTGACCATCTCTAGCTGCTGCTGATAAGCAAAACAACTGCTGCTCATCTAACCGAGCCCTCTGTAAACCAGATGCAAGTATTAAACATCTCAGCTGGGCACCAGAAGGTGAAAAACTTCTGTGTCTTGGGATAGCAGAGATGAGACATGACTCCTCATTCCCAACCCAGAGGGCAGAAATATCACAGACTTGCATACGAGACAACTGTTTGGTATGTTCACAAATCAATTTTATTAATTTAAAACAAAATTACTGAAGAAAAATTCTGTACACAATTGTGGACACAACACACTTTTTGTACAATAAGGCCCAGATAAATTTTGTTATTTTTTCAGTCCGTGAATGACTAAAAATTGAAAAGAGCCAAAGAAAAAAAAAAAAAAGACAACCAATCCCCCCCATCACTGTCTACTTTGCTTGAGAAAAAAAAAGGCTAATTATAGTCTCAATTCTAAAAACTATTCACAATGTGCTTTGTGTACGTATGTGAGCACTGCATGATTTGCAGCATTCACACTGGGTCAAGTAAAGCACATGTGCAAGTCTTGGTAAGATAAAAATCTCTCTGTTGGTACTAAAGCAAGCCACAAATATTTTATTCTAGCAGCACTGTGATGCTTCTCCAATAGAGAAGGGTGTTGATTTGTAGCTACATTGGTGCTTTGTAGCTTTGCAGGTAGCTGTTTCGAGGCTGGTGGATTTTTAAAAACATGAAAGAAGAAATACCAGAAAATGAACCAACAAAGGTGAGGCTTTTTAGTAAGGTAACTGAGCAAAGGGAATTGGTACAATTCAAGCCAAAAAGTCAGACTAAGAGTTTATTTAACCAAGTAGCTCACAGCCTTCAAGATCAGAAAAGTCACAAGTCACAGACAGAAACAGTCTAGATTTGTCCTTTAAGTTAGTACAGACAAAAGCAAATTTTAACTCCTTGGTGATAACCCTTTCAGCATTTCCATTGGCGGCAATGGATGTTATATCTTAGGAAAATCTGAATCCTGGTGGAAGAGGATTAAAAAATCTTAAATGTATATGAGCATTCTTGTTTAATTTCTCCAAAATATTCTCACATCTAATTTCTAAAAATATTAGTGATGATAGTTTCCTTCATTTTTGGATGAGACAGAAGCTATTCAGTACCAAGGTTCCAGTTTAGGTTACATCTTAAAATGTATTTGTGTTCTTTCTCTATTTCTTTATGGAATGACTCTCCTAATTAATTTTTTTAATACTCTAAAAATGGGTTAATATGTTAACTTTAAAAGAGGAAACAAAAAGACAATAAAGGCCTCCTCTTCGCTTGGGTTTTATCTGTATTTGCTTCGACCAGGGGGGGACACACAAAATCAATCTTTTCATAGTCAGAGTGGGTGAGACAAGAAAATGGCAGAGAAACAGCTGAGAACAAAACCCAATTCCTATTGACACTTGACATCCATGCTTTTGGTCTTGACAAATTTATCTAGAAAAATCCATTATCTACATATTTATATCCAACACATTGATAAGGCACTGCACAGGTGTGTGCACACGTGGCCTCATTCTTCACCAACAAGGCATTACTATCTTTCAATAGCATTTACCTTAACATATGTAAAAGAATCATTCATTATTACAAATTTACACAAAAAATTCTTCCTGTACATGATTGTCTCAGTGATGTACCTATTAGTTTAAATTAGACATATTTTAAACTACTCTGTAATGTGCTAAAACCAAAAGTAGTTGCTGTACCATAAGGCAAAGGCTTGTAATAGCCTTTAATCCTATTATACATATCCTCAGTTACATGATGTCAAAATACAGTCTGTTCATAAATAAGTAAAGATGTACAGAGTACCCTGGGTATGAGAAACCAAAACGTAAACCTTCTTTATAAGAAAATTACTCCACTGGTATTTTGTAAAATCTCAGTCTTCATTGTGCAATCAAGTTTGCTGTGTTGAAGAAAGGGTGTGTGTCACATTGAAGAGGCTAAAAACTACAAAGCATTTCCAGGTCCTTCTTCTTTTCTTCACAGGTATGAACCTCTTATTTCCTTTCCTTTTCTTTTTTTTTTTCCTTTTTCCCTTTTTTTCCGGTTTTGTTTTTCCTTCTCTATTTCTTTTTGGTGGCAAACACGGTGAAGATGAGTTGTTCAAACACTCGCATGGCTTATTTTCGTTGGGCTCGCAGTGCCGGAGCCAACAGCTGTTCTGAAGAAAAAGACATGCTCCTCCCTTCACTGACAGGGCAGGGGTTAAGACCAATTGCAGCTGCACGTCAACACGTTGAAATCACCAAGTTCTGTGCTCCAATGCTGACACAAGACACAGGCATCTCATCCACGGGCAGAAGGAGGCTCTGAGGTTTGAAAGTGCTGCTAAGCTGCTACAAGTACTCCAGTTCCAAGGCGTGGTGAAGGGCCATAAGGTCAGAGTGGCTCGAGATCCTCCAAAATGGCATAGCATGCTGTGAACAGCACAGAGAACATGTAAAAATAACCCCAAGCATTCTGGTATTTAGACCCACCCTTTGTCTTTCACAGGGATGAGAGAACATTTGCGGGAGAGAAAAAGAGCTCTTAAAACCTGGAGTCCTTCATGTTTCTCTGACCTACCCCCTAAACATAAATTCTCAATAACAGCAAATGTATTTACAATAGGAATGACAGCAAACACATCAGGAGGTCATAAGGAAGGGAGGGGCTTCTAATCTCTTAATATGAAAAACAGATTTCAGAAGACTGCAGAAAAAATATTACTTCTGGAAAAAAATAAACCAAATAACATAACATGAAGCATGTGGGTAGTTTCAGGAAGGAAACAGAAAGGAAAAAAAAAGAAAGTGAAAGTGTTGTTTACTATCAAAATGTGTTTGCTCCTTTTAAAAAACTGCTCCTGGCAGATGAGTTAAGAACAGAGAAATGGTGATCCAGAATAACGCATGTGTTGCTCACATCACTTTGAGAAGATTTTTATCCCAGTGGCTTGTATAACATTGGTCATTGCTAACACTGATCTTAAAACATCTTTTCCATATGAGACATTAAAATAAAATAATATTTTTTTCCTATTGTAATAAAATCTGTCTGGAGTACAAATACTTTCGCAAAGAAACTGGATAAACCAAAAACACAAGTTCCAGGAAAAAGCAGAGATTACTTCATTCATGAAGGGTAAAAATCTGATTAAGAACTACCTTTATACTTTAAACTAGGGATTATAATGTCAAAAAGAACTTTTGAGTAAATAAAAAGAAAAAAAAAAAAGAAAAAAAAGATAACCATCAGCTTATGTCAGGAAATTATTCTATAAATCCAACAGGAAAATAGTTTAAATTCAACAGTATTCTGGAGGCTAACAGGATTGTGTTCACCTTTTCATTGGGTTAGTTTGTGTCCCGGCATCTTTAGGAGGCAAACCACAAGCAATTTATTATCACATTATCTTCTAAGTTCCCCAAGCATATCATCTATAACTTCTCAAAGGGGCTTTCATCATCCTACTTCAGCAGCTCCTGAGTAAATTCCCAGTTCCACTGAAATCAGTAGCAAAACTTCATCTCCTCTGTCACTTTTATTCTGCTCTTTTTTCGATCTAATCTTCTCAAATTTTAAGTTAGAGAAAAATTTTGAAAGCAATGTTAAACTGTTTCCGGCTGCATGTTTACTGTCATTTTTATACCTGTCTCAGAAGGCAAACACCTTAACACTTATCACATCCTCTTTGATATGACACTCCCGATCTGAATAAAGATGCAGTATGGATGCATCAACACATGCCCACATTCAGAGTATGCCTTGCTTCCAGAGCAAAGGAATTTCTTCAGGAAGAAAAGAAAATCACCCCCAAGAAAATACAATAGTAACAGTTTCTGTTCTGCTTCACTTTGCTCTGGAGTATTAGAAAGCCTTGAGAAACAGCTGACTGAATCTCAGCTCGAAGGTAAATTCACGAACAATGGCTGACAATGGAGAGAACAAACCAAACAAAATTCAGACACAATAGAGGTATTTTTTGGAAAAAAAATAGCTTATGATATTTCCAAAACACTTTTCTAGATGGATCTTTTCCTTAAAAAGGAAATGTTAAACCCTACCAGACTTCTTTTCCTGCATCTTCAATCTGGATTTCCACTGTGCTGTCTCTATGCTCCACCAGCTACAGAAAGCAGGTGCAGTTCTCACTCAGCTCCATGTCCCAGGGTCTTCTCTATTACATTATCCAGGCAGCCCACCCTATGTGCTCTGTCAGGCCAGACACTGCTGCTTTCCAGCTCACAGATTTCCTCGAGTTGAACTTCTTGCATCATGTTCAGGAAATGAACCAGCAAGAGCAATACGAAATAAAAATTACTTATCGTGCCATTCTCGGGACTTTGCAAAAGCTTCTGTGCACCTTTCTCTAACTTAGGCTGCAAGATCTTTCTGGCAGAATTTAAATATCTGATAGGGGTACTGCATCAAGGACAAAGAGTCACAGGTTTGTGCTTGCATCAGGTGCATGCTGTGTTTGCCAGAAGACTGCACAAGTCGGCGATGCTCAGCAGCGCTGCCTCCTTTTCGTGTGACGTTGCAGCTTCCCTCTTCTCTCTCACACCCCTGCCAGGTGGGACACAGCTGCTCTCCCTGACAGCCAGCCTAGCTCCCTGCTCCTCACTGTAGTCAGCCTGGCAGCAGGTCTGCTCTAGCCATGGGTCAGGGAGGTGTAAATAGCACACCTACGATGTGGGGTGGCAAAGAGTTTGGTTCACACCTGCATTTGCAAAGTGTCTCTGCAGAAGCCAAGAGTCAATGACATGGATGCCCTCCAAGGTCACGCAGCAAACCAATGAATAGAGAGAACCACAGGAATAAATTCTTGGCTTCCAGCTCTCACTTCATGCAGCTCCAGCTTTATATTGCTTCCCTGGTAACAACCCCAGCATCACAGAGCATACACACACTAGGCAGATAGAGCAGTTAAAGACTCTGATTGATTTAACAGAAGGTTTAGCTTCTGCTACATCAAACTACAGCACCTCTTGCTAGATGCCCATGTGCAATATTGAGTTTTGGATTACCCTGTTTATGGGTCAGCTGTTGATGGTCAGATTTAAACCAAAACTGTAAGCAGTCAGTATTTTGACTATATATTTCTATCTCAAATCCAGTTAAGTGTCCTCTGCTTTATTTATGTCTGTCTGTGAAAGGAGTATACCTATATTTACTCCATGCAGTTACAGCAGTGAAGTGTGGAATGACAATAGAGAGTCTCATGGAAGAAAAGAGGCTGTTTAAATCTCAGGATAACAACTATTTTCAGTTCTCCTTCATGTAGGTCTAAAGGGCAGCTGCACACTCCCAAGAAATAAAGCATGTCAGGGACGTGGTGGCTGCATGAAGCTGGAATCTGCACTGATGCCCTGGGCATGGCTGAACGTGGCCAATTCAGATTTCTGTCAGTCTGACCCTACAGTACAGCCTACAGAGCTGTGAGGAGGGGAAACAAACCTGATCCAGATCTATATATATGTATGTTTGTGTGTATATATAGAGCCTCACACATACGTGCTCATATATATGCATGTATTTTCATTAAGCATGTACATTAATTTTCACCCTAAGATAATAAATGATTATGTGAAATTAAAATCTTTAAAGTAACATAATCATCATACAAAACCTTATATATTATTCCTGTATTAACATGCACTGCTGATTCACAGCTATTCAGCCATGAATAGCTGTGAACAAGTGGCAACACACCCATGAGATGGAAGGACATTTTCTCTTACCAAATAACTTGAGATCATTTGAGAGAGCAAGAGATCTTTTGTATATGTATGCACTAACTATTGCCTTTAAAAAGCCAACCCTGCAAACACTTAGCACACACATGTCATGCAGAACACTTCTATTCTGAGCCAAGCAAGAAATGCTAATCTCACATTTGCTGCTGCAGGAGAATGGATGACAAATGCTAACCACTAATAAATAGGTGGTGAAACTAGATGCATTAGCATCTAATGGAACTCTAAGTCTACTATTTCAACATCTTCCAAATAAATATGAAGCCTTTGTCTTTCAAAAATCATGAATTGTTTGGTAGATGATACTTAGTAAAAAAAATCTATGAACATTTAAATTATTTGATTTTGCTGACATTTTGAAATCAAATATGGCAAAATTTTGGGTTTGATGCAAAAAGCATAAAAAATGAACCACAAATCTAGTAAGTCTAACAATTAGAGTATTATTAAACAACCTAAGATATTAAGCTATTTTATTTCTGAAATAGAAGTAATTTTATTTTCAGCATGTACCTATTAAATGTAGGTAAAACATCAGCTATTTTACTCTACAACATAGAGTGTTGCTATTAATACATATGCAAAACAAATCCATTTTTTGATAGCAACACCAAAAAGTGCACACTATCCTCTATCCTCGTTCCCTTAAATGAATACATATTCATACAAAAAACTTACTCCTGAGATTTGTGATGGATTTGAATAGAAAGCTCATCAGTTTTTGTCATCTTTCACGGTATTTTTGTTGTATTCCTGCCAGATTTGCTAAGCACCCGTCTTCACTTCCTACCCCAACCTGACCAGCACAGTGTGACTGTGAGCTTAAAAGCAGTGGCATATTGGATACCCATTTATATTCTATTTATTACTCCACAAAGATTTATGATTTTTCCTCTAAGGCAGCATGACCATTTTGGAGACAAAGGGAGAAGCCCATTTGCCTAGACTCTCCTGAATCCCCTGATGTAAAATCCAGCTCCTCAATGCAGAGAAGCCTTTGTCTCTTCTCACAAATTAGAAATCCTTCAGAGAATTCTCCTAAGCAGAAAAATTCACAAGTCGGGGTTTTTCTGTCTTATTAGTATAAGCATTATTCTGTCTTATAAACATATTCTGTCTTATTAGTATAAGCGTTCGACTAACGCCACAGAAATGTAACAGTGTGCAGTTTCCTCAGTGTATTACATTTACTCACATCAACCAAAAGAGGCATTTTATGAACAAGCTGTTTATCCTAAAAATGTTTCTCAATAAAGCAATGATCTTTTAAATGACATTAAAAGGTTTCTATTATTGAATTTTTATGCTAATGACAACAGTAAAAAGATTTTAAATGTGTGTTTTATTTTCCTACTTCTTGAGTATTGACTCAAGATTTTCCATTGTCGTGGTTTGAACTGGAAGTGAGTTTTTTTGGAAGTAGTGGTCAAACCAATCAGTCCTTAGGTCTGAATATTGGCACCTTTGTTGGCCACTAAGAGTGTGGACACGCCCCTGAGGACACAAGGGGTTAGAAGCAGGATTTCCCAGGAGAACTTTCTCTTTTCCTGTCTTCGCTTCTCGGAGAGGGAGCTTCTTCTCCCCTCCTCTGCCAGGCCTGGCTAGGCCGGGTGGGGGAGGGGAGCAAGGTGGGCCTGGCTGAGCAAGGTGGGAGAGGGGTGGGGAACAGAGGGAGCTGGACTGGAGCTGGTCCAGCTTCCATCTGGAATGGAGGGGTGGAGGGAGAACTTTGGAGGTGCCTTCCGTCCCGTCCCATTCCCCTCCCCCTTCCCCCTCGGTCCGTCTCTCTCCCCCCCC